>JAYJMH010021515.1:0-19448 GCA_036873815.1 Phacellophora camtschatica
TATAAATAAAATTTCATTCATTCATATTCCTCGCAGTTTTTTTTACCTTTTACCTGACTTCTTTACGATTTACAAGAAAATCCTATCAACGCTATATTATGCAAGGGGTAGCAAATGCAATTCAAACCAACTTAACTCTTTCACGCCCAGATTTATTTCTACTAAACAGGAAAATCCTATGCAAATTTTATTTTGCAGGGGTAGCACATGCAAACAAACTTAATTTATATGATAAACTTACGTTGAAATATCTTAAATCAAGGCAAAGTTCTACCAGCATTTACCTCCTGAAAATATAATGTTTTACGTTGTTTGTCAATGGGCCATATGGCCCTTCCCGGGGTGAAAGAGTTAATTCGAAAGGTAAACTTAAGGTGAAATATCTTAAATCAACATCAAGCTCTGTCCGCATTTACTTTCTGAAAATGTGACGTTATACTTTGTTTAGCAATGAGCCAATGGCCCTTCGGGAAGTGAAAGCGTCAATACAAAATATATATAACTGATACACTCTTTACAGTAAAGTAAATATAAAGGGGCCTGTTTACAAGAAGGAGTAAATTTAAAATCAAATGAAAGAAAGTATTAAAAATATGAATTGAGAATGGAAGAGAGGTAAGAAATAGAGCCTAATAAAAATACTTAAAAAAATAACTTACTTTCCGTGTTTTCTTGTCAATGCTTTCATATATTTCTTGACAATTCCTGTAGCTACCTAAAAAACAAGAATTTATACATCAAGTACACACCGGAATTTGTATAGTTCATTCACAAGTTGAGTTGCTTACATTTCGAAAATAACCAATCAATTTGCAGTGTTTTGATCATGTGGTAGTGATGATATGATGTGATTGGCTAACTTCAAAATATAAACAAAGTCATAGATAAAATTAACAAGAAATTATGAATGTATTTACACAATGAAAAAATAACGTTTCATAGCGTCAGTCATTAAGGAGTTTAACACAGCCGACAGCAACTGCAATTTCACAATTTCTTTGTTTCAAATTAGCAAAACTTATTCAGTTAAAATATAATTATATTATTTCTTTCATAAGTTTCCTTTTACAATAAGAGCGTCGTATTTACCACCCTCCCCCCCCCCCGCCGTTAATGTTATTGTTTTCTCATTGAAAACATGCGACCTTTCCAGGGATACAGTAGAAACCCGCATATAAGAACCACCATTTTTCATCCAGGATATTGTTTAATAAACAATAGGCTATTGTCTTATCCATTGTTTTTATTAAAAAATCAGCCTGTAGGTTCTTAAAAGTGGAAGGTTTTATATGCGGGTTTTTACTGTAGTAGTCACGTAACGTACCTTTTCATTCAGTATTAAATTTCCATCACTTTTACAATGCGAAACATCCTGGTGAAATTTCCAGCTCTGCGATCTCGGAACGTCTTTAATCATATCATAAAACGCGAATCTGTACATGTTAAAAAGTTTCATTTCATCCTTCCTGGATGTTATGTTAAATCTTTTGTGAAAACTTTTCTTTTCGAAATTTTCTTCCAGCGCTCGAGATCTTCTCTGAAAAGCTCTCATTAACGCAAAAGGATTCACGGATTTCTTTGTTTTCGGTATCGATTTATTTTCGTTTTCAACGCCTTGAATTGGCACAAAAATTGGCTTACTTCTGTTGTACGAATTCCAACTAGCCGGGAGGCCTTCGTCGTCCGTTTCATATGCTAAAATACTACGTTGTTCCACTATTTCATAATTTAATAATTTTCGCTTTTGTATCCCAGTCTCGTATTCGTTTCGCGGCACTTCAGTGTCCTCTTTAACCAGCAAATCTTTTGAATCAACCTCGTTTTCAGTCTGCAAATCTTTTGAATCAGCCTCGTTTTCAGTCTGCAAACCTTTTGAATCAACCTCACGTTCAGTCTGCTTGGAATATCCCAAATTATTGACTACCTTCCGTTTATTATGTACAAAATCTTTAAAGCTATGACTAAGAGTTTCTTCTGAGATTTTCAATTCGAGTTCCCTATTCTTGCCTGCGTTCGTCCTAACATTAACATCACGACCATTGTGCGCAGGCCTAACACGGATAAAACCATTTTGATCAACCGCCGAGTCATCTGCGTTTGGATAAACATTCTCATCGACAGCAACAACTTTACTATTTCTAATACTTTCCACAACTGTTTTCCGATTTTCTAAACCTCGATCCTTGGTCCGGAAATTCTCTGAAACCGGGTTAATACGAACACTACTACTTGGAATATCTCCGCCTCTGCGTACAGTGGCAGGTGTATTATTAGGAATATTTCCATCACTTAGTTTATTATTTTTCAAACCTAACAAATCATTATCGTGTTTACTGTCAGCTGTGCGCGAATGACTGTCAACAGAAACAGAAATCTTTTTACTATTTCCACGAAATCTGTTCGACTTCCGAGTAAATTTCGAGGTAACTGTTTGATTTTTCAATAAGCTTGAATCTGAAGGCCTAACCTTCCCATCTACAGCTCTACTGGACGAATCTACGGGATGACTGCCATTGGCTTGAAGCTTGTTCGAATTTCCTTTACCAAATATCCACGCATTGCTGTCCATATAAGACTTAAAATCTTTATACTTTTCTTTTAACTTTGATAAAAGCGACGCAAAATTTTTAGTAATTTTTACAGCTCCAGACTTTGTGGCTTGGGGAGCTTTTTCAACCGAATCGTCTTCTCCTTCGGATTCTCTGTCATCTGCCCTTTCTACTTCTTCGTCCGCATCAAAATACCTCGGTGCAACAGTTGACCGCATTAAATTTCTGTGAGAATCCGTTAACCGGTTTTCGCAGTCACCTAATGGTATCATATGGGTTAATTCGGTTTTATCATCAGGATATACCGCAGTCTCGTGTATCAGATAAACCCCCTCGTAGCGATTAACTTCAAAATCTACCAAATAACTCGGTTCATAAGCACACTTTGGAAACAGCCCTTCCGAGTCCGCACGCGGAATCGTGGGAACAGAATGAAAATGATCTCTGGAATCGTGCGCACCAAATTTCGAAAGGTTTCTTAGTAATAGCTTATTCACACCAACCGAGCCATGTAAATGCGTTGGATAACTAGCTTTCGTTTCCGGAACATATTCCGCAAGAACATTGACGTCCGGGCTAAGTTCGTCCTCATCCGCATATGCAGACAAATATCTACTTTCCAGCAATTTCACGCCGCGCGTTCCTGGGCCTTTCCACGCGACTAGTATGTGATCTGAGAACGCGTTTTGCTTATGCAAAGCCTCAATGAAGTATCTCTTTCCTTTACCAAGGTGTATTCGTTGTGATATTTGCCCGTCTACCCTCCTGAATTCAGCAATAGGCGTGTTTTCTGGGTATGTGTAGTTGCCGACCCAAGCGATTTTGCGAATATATCTCGGATCTGAAGAATTGCTCAGCCACAATTCCGAATTATCATCTGATGACACGTAGAATTTAAAGTAGCCTGTGAATAAAAAATCATGTGTTCATTTGTTCATTTTACGTGTTCAATTTGAGCTTCATTAAAATCAATAAATATACAACAGTTTTCAACAATGTTTTTAAACCTTTTACCTATGATAAGATTTATATCACATGTTTTTTATCACATGATAATAAATACCGCGAATTCATTGGCTACTTTCAAAGTGAATTCCGCTCAGATCTTCAGAGATAATTCTCAACAGGAGCACTACTTCATACAAAAGCGTATGTCACAAGTCTCAGTTAAAGCCACCAATGTCAATCAAAGGACCACCAAGTAACAAGAGTTGGAAGTAGAGCAAAAATTCATTATTTCACACAAAAACGTAAGTTGTAAGTTACAAGTTGTATGAAGAAAGTTTAATCAAAGAAGTAACAGGAAATGAGTTTCAGGAGTAGTCTCAATGGTAGCAACTTAAATCAAAAGAGCAACAGGTAATGAGTCTTAAAATAGAGCAAAGTTTCACACAAAATCGTAAGTCATGAGTCTCAGTTGAAGGAACTGAAATCAAACGACTGACAGAAAATAAGTCTTGAAAATGTGTAACACAATTTCACACAAAAACGTACCTGATTTAGGAGGGTGCACATATCCAAATATTCTTTGCCCAAAACTCTGCTCTCTGTGTCGAACATAGAAATCTTCTGTTGTCGTGCGCATGTCAGGATAGAGCGGAAAATGCTTGTTTTCCCTCAGTTCTTCAATCGTGTTGCCGCACCATCCTCCCCAAATATGTACGTTGAGAAATCCAGCAGCCTAAATAAAAACAAGCGCAGCATGTAGAAAATTATGTCACTGTTAGGAAATTTTGTTGTATGCAATGATTTCCAATTACAGTAGAAACGCTCATGCAAGAACTAATCTTTACAAGAAACTTCAAAACAGAAATTGGAGATAGATATATATATATATTAGATTATAACTTTAGTTTTAATTGCAAAATTTCGAAATATTTTTAGCCTGTAAAGAGAATGTTTTGCTTTCCACACGCCTTATGCCTGCTATAAATTTATATACATTTGCATTTTATTGACAACATTACCAAGCTCGTCAATAAATATGCCGGGAAAAAAACCATAACGTTCGGTGGCCTCTTAATAAGCTTCGCTATTCAATAGCCTTCAAAAAAGTAAAAATAAAATAAAACATTTTATTGGAAGAATATATACTTTAAATTTTGGCGGTCTCCGTTTTCTTTTCTTGCGTCGTGTTTTCCGTGCAATAGCATGAGTGGATATGTCAAGAATTTCAGTTGTGCCAACTTCAGGTAAGAAGACAGTTTGGCTGTGAACTAAAAAAAGAGAACAATAAATCCAATTAAAAATGAAATAAATTAACCTCTTTCTGGTTACAAAAACCATGATGCACATACTTTTCAATCAGTTTTTTGTCTCTATGACAGGTAATTGGTCAGAAAATGTAAAAATAATTGCTGACTAAGGATTGTCGAAAAAACAATTGTCAAGACCCTTTCACTCCGGGAAAGGCCATATGGCCGATTGTAAATCAACAAACGTCATATTTTCAGGAGGTAAATGCTGACAACATTTTATGCTAACTTTAAACTATATATTTTAACGTAAGTATATCTTTTGAATTAAGTTATTTTGCACGTGCTACCAGGACTTTGCGTGAGGCACGTGCAGGAAATTTCTTTCTGGCATGGCTTTGGCACGGTAAACTTGATGTACCAAGATTTTGGCTCGAGCTGAAATTCAAGTTTCAGTCAGACGTTGAGCCAGAGTCGTGCCAGCGGTGTGCTGGAGCTATAATTTCTTAGCACGGCACGACTCTGACAAGGTGCCTGAATTAGGCCTAACCTTCTTTGTGGAACACCTGGCATGCATTATTCATCTTAAATATTTATTTCCTTGGTTATTTAAAAAATGTAATGTTTTCCTTCTTTAAATAGATTTTAATCAACGGCTTAAAAACGATAAAATAGATTTTATAAAGCTCTGATTAATTTAGTTAAAATTCTAAAATGTGTGACATACGTCCGGGTGTTGAAGGTTCTGATTCTGTGCTGGGTCCTTTTTGCGATAAGTGCTTGTCAATCTCCTGTAAAAAAAACCAAAAACAATGCATTGAGCCTTAATTTACAAGACCCATTGTTAACGTGAACATTAATTATGGCTGTAACTGTAGGAGGCAAGAAACATCATTTATTTCCAGTCCATGTTTAGACATTAAAACAACATGCTTGCTTTAATGGCGATTTAGGAGTCTACAATTTGAAAAGATTCACTGATCCTCGATGTCGGAGCAAGAAAGTTGCTTTAATGTCAAAACGTAGACTGGAAATTAACGAGGTTCTTTTAAATTGACTTGAAAGCTCACGGATGAGGGCTATTTTCAGGTTTTGGACAAGTAAAAATGATTGCAGATGACTGGATGATATCTCAAACTCTAAGTTTGCCCTTCGGACATTGATTTGAGTACAATTTGAAATTGTTACCCCCCACGGTTATCAAGCTACAGTCCTGTAAATAGTGATAGCCTTTTGGGGTCATCAGGTGGATCAAGATCAACTGCAACCTTCTATACAAACATTTCCTTTTTACTTAATTTGTAGTTGTATTACACTAATTTAGTTTATATGTTCGTGTTCGCATTTGTGTACTTAAATGAGATGACTGCAGAGTTGCTATCTAGTTCCGTGCCAGTATCGTTTAGTAACTCTGTTGTGTTAATGTTGTATGATAATATAACATAGAGAGAGAGAAAATAACAAAAGTTACATCAACAAATAAAGATTACAAATTACAAAATACACCATGAAGTAGCAAGGATGGCCTAGTGGTTAAGGCGCCTGACTCACGATCACAAGGTCGTGGGTTCGAATCCCACCAAGGTCATACAAGTGTGAGGAGAGCTGCTAACTCTCTGTAATTCCATGCAAAGGCAAAAAGAATCACGAGGTGTGGTCACATCGAGAGGAAGCGCCAAGCGCAGAGCCCCATACCTTGCAAGAATAGCAAGTGTATGTGCCTGAAACTGTATGACCCATATCCCTTGCTGGAAACAAGTCATCTCGAGACTTTCGCGGGCTAGGCACGTTAAATACGATAACTTACTTAAGGAACCTAACATTATAGATAACAAAGTATAAAAACATTAATAAGACGGTTTTTAAGAAGTGTATTCCAAATGATCTGTCTTATAAATGTATTGAATTCTCAACTCTTTGTTAAATATATTTACTTTGAGTTGCTAGACTTTCGTAGTGTAATTCTGACAGTGCAAGAACAATTTACCAACAAACAATGAAAAATATTTTTCAAGCTACCTGAATAATTGCATTGATAGCTTGATCTTTCGAAAGTTTTTTGCTCAAAACGCTGTTCATCCACCCCGAAGGAGCGATATTGACTTCTTCTACATCTAGAAAGTAAAAAGCGTTATTATTTTTTGCATGTTTGTAAATTTAGCTTTGCACAAGAAAAACCTTCAGTTGATTTGTCTAAGTCTCAGTTTATCTCTATCGGCCGAATAGCAGCCATCATCTGAATGTAACAAATTGCTGCGCTCACTCTCGCGACTAGTTCGATGCTGCGCTTTCAGCCAAGAGCTTGCTGTTTGGCTCTGCATTCACTGTTCAAGAATATTAGCTTTGAGATTAGCTTGTAACATCCATAATTGCTGCTAACACGTTCTTTTGATAAGAAACCGGTTTACAAGAAACCAGGAAAAAGGCTCCCAATTTTTCCCCATCCGTTGCTGTTCAAAAATTGCTGGTTATATTTCTCGGCAATTAATTCTTCTCTTAGTCCATCCCACTTTTCTATGGCTGACTCTGCCCCTGTTTCAACCCTGTTTCCACGATGCCGGTGCCCTTTCACCCCGGGAAGGGCCATATGGCTCATTGACAAACAACATAAAACATTATACTTTCAGGAAAATGGAGGCAGAACTTTAAATTGAATTCAGATATTTCCTGGCAAGTTTATCTTGCGTGTACTACCCACCCCCTGCAAAATAAAACTTGTATAGGATTTGCCTGTTTAGCGAAATAAATCCGGGCGTGAAAGCGTTAAAAAAGAAGAAAAAGGGCATGCCGTCGTCATCTGCTGTTCTATTGTACCATTGCAAGCACAATAAAATGATAACGGCAAGGCCGTTTTACAGGATGTGGGTTGTCTTGGCGGCATGAAACTATACCAGCACGATGCCAACACAACCTCATGCCGCATTAACATGGTTTTCTTGCGGGTATCGCGTAAACGAGGGGGAGCATTTGCTATCATGTTATGCCGTATTCACATCGTATCAAATTATATCAATCAAAATACGAATATATTCCGTACAGCAGGCTTCTTTGTTTGAAAGCTGAAAGATTACTCAAAGGCCCTACAATGACCCCGCGCAGCACAGCTCGGAAAAGATTAAAGTTTGGTCAAAACTTTGACCCATCTTATCATGCCATACATAATAAAATACAACAAAACAAAATAGTGATTAAATGCAGGTTAGCAAACTTCATGAATTAAAACTGACAAAAAAACAAACATGGAAAAAAAGATCAAGGTTTTCGATGGTTACACCACAAAATGGTTCAGCGTCAGAGCATTTCGAAGGACGATTAATTTTACGATACAGATACTTAAATAAAATTAATTTGGCTGAAGAAATAAGAGAAATAACGGAATTCTCGCTTTTCCGGCAATACATGTTAGAAGACAATTCTGCCAATCCATCAAAATCATACGAAGAGACATGTAACAAGCAAACAACAAATGCTCTGGAAATTCTGTAAAGAAAACATAGCTTTGAATTAAGAAAACATTCTGTTCAACTTGTATTTTCCCTCGTTTTTTGTTTGTATTTCTTTGAAAAAGTTGTATTTCTTTCTTGTTTGATCAACTTTTCAGCTAATCAAACATCATCAAAGACACTTCCACATTGAATCTTAAACAAATACAGTTTGTTGGTTCTGGACATGTTAATATTTTCTACAATAGTTTCAAAGGCAACTTGAAGTGTGAAGGACAGCTGAGCAACAAGGTCACGAGACAGTCTCCTACTTTCCTATCTGCAAAGGCAGAAATTCTGATTTTTGATGGAGGCAAAGATTTTTCGACAACTTCCGTGCAATTTTCAATAAAGTCCTGCAGTATGTTGTCTAACTACAAACATCAGGTCCAAATTTTCAAACATAAATTGTCTAGTTTCTGCCTCTGCCTATCTGAAAACTCAATCTTTAAAATACAGTTAATTTCAAATTATGTGATTTTAGTTTGACCATGGTTTGACAAATTTTTGTGGCATTCACAACAACCAAAATCAGTCTAAAAGAAACAATTGCAACTCAACAAATATAATCAGACCCATTTTGATATCATTTTTTCCATCATCAAATTGACCTACTAATTAATTTGCCAATTGTAACTGTGCCATTCTTCTTGATCATAGCGACATGTTTTTTGCTAATTTTTGTTGTTGTTGAGAAGTTGATTACATTTAAAATTAGTTAAATATGTCCTGGAATGCAACCTTGCACATTTGTTGATGTCATCCTTTCTCCCTTGACTCAGGGGCATCACCAAGGGGTGGACTGGAGCAATCTGTATTTTTCCAAGTTGATATTTATTGTTGACCAAAGCTGGTGTAAAAATGGTTGGCTATACCTCTCTGCAATTAATTCTTTATTTACACCACACCACTTCCAAGTCTATTTTGTTTCATAAATCCGTAAAAAAGTTGAATAAAAAAAACCAACTGTCACTGCAGAGGAAAATACGCTGCTGAGGAGAAAACCCCAGGATAATAAGAATAAAAGATCATTCTTATTTTTCTGAGGTCTTTTTTTACTGATTAATGAAACGAAATAGACTTGGAGCAAGTATACTTTTCCTGGGCTGGCTCCGCCCCTACTTTAACTTTTTCTTCTGTCAAATATGAATTCACATTTTAAGGTTCATTAGCAAACATTCAAACAAATAATTTAATTTACTTTTATTTCTGAAATTCAATGATGACCTTACAAAAACAAACATTGACAACCCATATATGAGATAAAAAGTAAAACGAGAAGGTGAAAATAAGCACAGCTGTATCCTGGAACTATTTGTTCTGATATGATTTTTACTCAGCCCCAAATTCTTACAATGAAATTGGTTCCTAAAACGCACAAACATCAAACAGCTGCCTCTTTTATTGTGGTTTTTATTTAACAAAAATTCTTAATAAAATAAAAGTGTTTCATCACAGCAAAAGGTTAAAAAGAGGCCTATCTTTTGCGAATAATTTCGAACATAGAATAAAATTTAACACAGTTAATGCAAAGAAATCAAATATTTTTTTTAACACAAGAGTATGTAATTAATGCCTGCAAATATCTGAGTGTAACTGTGTTGAAAACTGTTTTATTGTTTTCTATTCTTTCAAAGTACTATTTTCATTGTTCCAAGGAGCTCTTTATTGTTCTTGGTGTGAAAAATCTGCACAGAACAAAATCTGCACAAAATTAAATAGTTAAGCTGCCTATAAAAGCACAAGCCAATTTAAAACAGCAATATCTTCTACACATACCAATCATTAGATAGTTGTTGATACTTCAATCATTGATTTTTTCATGGAAACTTGACTTGCCCAAGTCTCAGTTTTGTGTTGTCCAAAAATAAAACCCAAAAAACGCCTGTGCTGGTGTTTTATCTTTTATCATTACAACAAAGTTTCAACTTTATTGCTTCGAAAAATATAAAATTACCATATTCTTGCTTTAAAAAACCTGATATTTTATTACTATTTCTTAATCCTACTCAAAACATTTATCCCTGTATTTTTTGAAGGCATTGCTAAAGTTTCAGCGAATTCTTAAACCAAAATAACATTTTTATTCTAATTTTAATTGAAATACTAAACACTGTACTCTCTATTTTTATTTTATCCTACTAAAAATTAAATCATAAAGAATATTTTTTGCTATATGTGCTAGTAGTTTATTTTTATTTGCATTTTACCAGTTGAAAAAACAAAATTTTCAAAACAAAATTTCACATTCCTTTCATACCAGCGCCTATCTATCTATTTTCGTACCTGCTGGTCTAAATATGAATCTGTCGTCTGTTGTTGTTCTATTTATTTTCAAAATAACAAACAACACAATATCATCACACACGTTCTTTCTTCCAAATATCAAACAACACAATATCATCACACACGTTCTTTCTTCCAAATTTGAGTAATTCTGTGAAATAACAAAATCACTATAAAAAGTCGATATCTTACCACCATCAGCTTTGGATAGCAGTGTCAATGGAATTTCATCTTCATTCGATGTTGATAAAAATCGCTTGACTTTATCCGTTGCTTGTAAGTCTTCTTGAGAAACAAGGCCGACATCAAGAATCTTGAAACCGCTCTGTGACCATTTTGAAATCAACAGAAAACCTCCAAGAACAAGCAAGACAGCAGATACAATAAATCTTTTCATAAACCTGTAATGCATTCCTCTGTCTTTTGAACAAATTCTTAATCTTCAAGATCACATTTTCATGTTTTTATTCTTCAGCTTAGGCCCCAAAATTTTCGTCCATCCATTATTCCTCTCTGTCTGTGTGCCACCTCCTTTGGGGTTTTATCTGATGAACAAAAAAGTTAGCTAAATTGAGAACTAACAAAGACATGCTGTAGTGGTTTAAAGGATTATTTGTGCGGTTAAAATGATCGTGTTATCGAGAAACCCATCTCTCCTTTTCTGGTTCAACCTGCCACTACCACCGTTCAGTTAAGCACCTCACACCACATTTTTCTCTTTCTCTGCTGCAAGGTCACCTTCTGTTCTGTGCTGGAGGCGCAAAAGATCAAAGCTGATTTGTGCGCCACCGCACAGCAAGTGAAAAGGGAAAGGGGGAATTCGTAAAACAAACGTTTTGAAAATTTGAAAGAATAGATTTCACACTGTGAGTGCACTCATTCAAATCAAAATAAACAAAGACAGCAAAAATTTCTAATCTATTCTTTAGAGTGGCAAATCGTATTGTTATGTGCAATCTTTTGTTTTTAAAATTCTTTCCATGTTGTGTATACCAACACTATTTTTAGTAAATGTACAATATTTAAATATTTAGTAAATACGTAGTGTCATAAGAAAAACCTTTTCTTGTGATGGTAAATAGAACATCTTGCTACAAATACAGTGTGCATACACATATTTGCATGCATATGGTCTTTTCCATGGAAATAGCCAGTCAAGTGTTTTAGTTTCAATTTCAGTTGTTTAGAAACTGAAATGATTTATTCTTTTGCAGCAGAAGCTTTTTGTTTATATTCATAGAATCAAGATAACACAAAGTTCTTTATAAATATCTTGCTAAAATATGTGCTAAAAGGGTAATAACAGTAAATTTCTTTCTTGTCAGTCAAAAAGGAGAAGAAAGATCATCAAAATTAAAATTAAATTTTAGTGCTAAAGTTGGAAGTTTTCTCCATAAAGATTGGTGTAAAATTCAAGCAAAAATGAACGTAAAGATAAGAAAGTTAATTATTTCATGAAAATAGATAAATACAATTCAACATATTATGATTCAGCTGTGATTGCTTTATTCGTTTAAGTCCTTTTATCTTTAACTACGAAATTACGACAAAAAGAAAGGCGAAATAACAGGAAAGCAAAACGGCAAAACTAAGACAAAATGAAACGTCGAAACTACAACATGAAACAGCGAAACTACAACAAAACGATATAGCAAAATTATAACAAAACTAAACATCGAAATAACGACAAAATGAAAGGTAAAACTACGACGAAACGAAACATCAAAACTAGAACAAGACTAAAAAGTGAAACTATAACAAAACGAAACGTGAAACTATGATAAAACGAAATGCCGAAAGTACGACAAAACGAAATATCGAAACTAAGACAAAACGAAACAGCAAAACTACAACAAAATGAAAAGGCGAAACTACGACAAACCGAAATGTAAAACTATGATCAAACATAATAACAAAATTACGACAAAACGAAACATCGAGACTACGACAAAACGAAACGGTGATTATGACGAAATGAAACGGTGAATTGACTAAATGAAATGATGAAACTATGAGAAAACGAAATGTTGACTTTATGTCAATATTGACTTCAGCTCAAACAACTGTTCTGCATGCAAACTCACGCTATTTGAAAAAATTTTCCGAGAGCGTCGAAACAAAATAACCGATGACTGATCAATTCAAGAGTTCTACCCTCATTGAACACGTATAATAACTGATACTCCTGGCAATATTGTCAACTCACTCAGGGGTTGTTGATATCACCTAAGTTATAATTACTTTTGTTAGAAAACCATTGGGGACTTTTGAAAGAAAATTCGTTAGAAAATCCACGGGGAACTATCTTAAACCCCACCGTCAATAAATATTTAATAAAAACCGTTGGTACCTTTATCTAAAAAGTTCAAATTACAAAAATCAGTTTTGCACAATAATGACAACTGTTGCTTCTGCCAGTGCCCACAAGACCAGACGCTTGCATTCATTGTTTATGTTTCTTTTATAAATTAATTATCTAAAATGTGGTTTATTAATCCGATGTCGAGGCAAAAAGCATCTTAAAGGCCAGATATTTCCATATTTTGGTCTTTGTATTTTGTTAATTTGTGTTTATGATGAATTTGAAAATTGAAAAAAATTATTTCAGCTTAGAGTCGGGCCTCTCAATTGGCAGAAATATGAATTATTGCCCATCAGAGGGCCACATTTTTCCATGGGCCTACTGGGGCTGGGTCCAGATTTCTCAAAAAGATTCTCAAGATTAGGGGCCCCAAACTAAAAATTATGATTTGCAAATTTAATGCACCTCTAGATATTTTTCAAATTGTTTGATAAGTTCTTGTTGGAGATGACTACATCTTGCGATATTGACTTCTCTTTCCCGTACAAATCTTTTATCGTTTTCTTTCCCGTACAAATCTCTACCAATACAGAATACAGAAAACGATGCTACCAAGCAAATTTGTCTTCGCATGACATTAGACCAGACAATGAGTTAAAGGGACCCCAATCATTTTTAGGCTCAGAGACCCCAATCATATTTGGGCCCAGGGACTCAAGCAAAGTTAATGTGTCCCTGGGCATTCATGCAATACGTAAATAAAGCCTAAAGGAGATAAGGCAATACTTTTGCTATACCACTGGAGTATCTTTATCAACTTACATTTTATCATCTTGTATGCACAAGGAAGAAACGATTTCGCGAGTCTGGGGGAGATGGTGTCGCCAAAAAGTTAGACAAGAGGTATATTCAGTTATTTTTATATCGTTTATTCTTTGACAATTTTTGCCATTTTTTTTAACTGTAGGTAAGGGGCATTTCCCCAGTCCCCCCGTCGCGCCGACATTGTGGATTATGTAATTTGTAGCCTTTGATTATTAGTAAAGTCGCACTGTGGTCTGACGAGACAGTAGGATTGATAGTTCTTAGTTGCCATAAACTTGAAAAACCTTTCCAATTCTTTGCTCAGGGGGGCAGTACCACTTGACTTGGCTCTTGATATTTTTCTTAACAAAAATATAATTTTGGCTCTAAAAATTTTTAAATCTTACATTTTTGGATAAAATATTAAGAAATGGCATAGAAATATTGCAGGCAGAAAAATATGTTACAGGCAGAAAAATTGCCTCATGACATGCGACATACTGTTATATTTTTGGGTTTGGGTTTTCGTTCCATCATATTTTTTGGTCAGCTCAAGATTTTCTTGGACACGCCCCCTTCTATCCAAGGTAGATATCACTGCCCTCCCTGGAGCTCTTTGCAGTATAGTACTTAATATAAATAAATACATAACAACATGCATTTGAAGCCCTTGTAGCTGATTGAGCAAACAAAATAAGAACATCCAAATCTGGAACTAAGCAAAAAAAACCGCAGATTGAGCTTGTGGACTAGTCTAGCTGTTTTCATTGAAAAAAAAAACGTGAAGAAACAGTTAAGGTTCTGAAAATTTTCAGATATAAAATATAAAATTAGTGGATAAAAGAGTTGGCATATAAAAGTCGGGTTAATGATCCGTGAAACACAACATTGCGTTCGCTAATCTACATGCAGCTGACAGTTAGTAATAACTCCATCGTTGGAGTAGTATGCATTTTATTAGTTATAATACCGTGTGTCCAAAAAAAAAGGTAACAGCTTTGATCAAAGCTAGCGGTGCGAATTTCACTGAAATTTATTCGAAACAATTTTTGAAATAGTTCTTGGTTTTCAACTTAAAAATTAACACCTAGTTGGTAAATATCTGTGCACCGGGAGTCGAGGTAAAAATTCTGAAAGTTCGAATTTTTGAAGCAAACTTACAAAGCAATTGCTTATAAATAAAAAATCGTGCAATTATAATAGTTCTGTATGCAGGCAGATCATCAAGGCACAGATATATTTCTTTTAAATTCAAAGTATTAAAAAACTATGAAAAAGCATTCATAAACATTAAATCTTACCTCAAATAATCTAAATACGCTTCATCTCGCTCAACAAAAGCGGCGAACAAAATTTTCATTCACTTGAACAGGTTAACAGCAAAATATAAATATTAAGGCAGCTTATAAATTATTCAAGGACGTTCATGCAAGGCTGATGAGCTTTGCTAATCAAGTGTAAATATCCTGTTAAAAGAAAGAAATGAAAACAAAAGAAAAGCTTATCAAAATTTAGCATGTGCATATTTCCAAAAGCGTCGTCGCTTGTAGTGTAGGCTACTTTGTTAGACTTGTGTACAACCCGGCACAGTAAGTCCCTATTGGCAAGTGTAAGCATTGCCTTTTTCTTCTGGCATCCCTCAGAAAATCTACTCAAAACATTTTAAATGTCCGCATGTTTGCAAAGCTGCTTGGTTTTGATTATTCAGTGTTTGAATGCGTTTGATTTCAGAGGCATTAATTTATAACTTGACACCTTCCTTGCCAAATCTACCAAATAATCACTGAGTTATACTTATACCCAATGAAACCAAAAATAAAGGATTTCTGATGCTGTAATCTGCCGAAAATACTATATTATAATGGCGGTTAAGATTGGCTTTCTTTTGGTATAGCTCAGGGATTACTAAATAGATTTTAGAAAAAACAAGGTATCAAACTTTAAGTTGAAGTCCCTTAGATCAGCATCAAGCAAAAACAAAATGAACAAAACTGAGGCTTCTCCATATTAAAGCTGTGAAAATATCGGTATATTTTTTGGGCTAACGTGTAGCAAGACTTTTTCACCCTTGCACGCCCGGATTTATTTCTGCTAAACAGGCAAATGCTATGGAAGTTTTATTTTTCAGGGGGTAGCACATACAAACCAACTAAATTTATGTAATGAACTTACGCTGAAATATCTTAAATTAGTTCAATGTTCTACACAAATTTACCTACTGAAAATATTATTATGTTGCTTGTCAAGGGGTCGTATTACCCTTCCCGGGGTAAAAAGGTTAGTATCTGTCATTAGGAGGCTGAAAACGTTTTAGATGAATGGGAAAAAAAACTATACAGTAAAAATCCGCCAACTAGAACCTACTATTTTTACAAACAGACTGAATAGGTTCTTATCAATGTGGTACTATTACCATATTCAGGGTGGGGTTCTTATCAAAAGGTCTATATTGCTATATTGCTATTTGATGTCTAATCACCTAGCATGTTGCCTTAGACAAAATTAAACTGTGCATTGCCAAAAATTACAAATTTCTCAACTTTCTTAAATTGCTAGTGTACTTTTATATGATATTAATGCATTTATATTAAGAAGGTATGGATCAAAAACGTAAAATATTAGCGTTAACAATTAAATGTACCATTTCATAAAAAAAATATATCAGTTTGTTTTTGGTTCTTATCTTCGGGCGCATTTTTCTAAAAAATCTTTCTGTAGGTTCTTATTTTTCTAGGTTCTTGTTTGCGAGGTTTTACTGTACCTTTTAGAAACAAGTTGATTCATTAAATTTTATGAAAATTTAAAATGCTTTTCTCAAAGCATTTTAAATCTTTCTGATAAATGTAAATTGATATCACAATTGCAAGCAAAATGAACCAGCTATATTTTTCAATTATGTTCACAGCTGAGTATCCAATCCTGACAAGCGTCTCTGGTAAATGTTCTGATAAATGTAAATTGATATCACAATTGCAAGAAAAATGAACCAGCCATATTTTTCAATTATGTTCACAGCTGAGTACCCAATCTTGATAAAATTTATGTCGACATAAAGTTTATTTATGAAACATATGGTAAGAATGTCTTGCTTGAGAAATCTCAAATGCTTCTTATGTTGAAGATTTACGTACCCTATAGATGCCCCTAACTAAAATTCAGCAGTCAGGACAGAGATGGCATGTGTTTATGAGGAGAAATTTACTTCGCATGCTTGTACAATTGCCATCATTTTTGAATTTAATTAGGAAAGAGATTATAATAATGTTTGTTACTATTATAAATATTCGCTAATTAACGTTTTTGTTGGTGTTATGTGTAATATTGTTTTGATTTTAAAAAGATAACCTGGGTACCAGACCCACTGATAATGCGACACTATTTGTCGTTGCGAGGGTGAACAAATTGGCCAATCAGAACGCAGTTTCCACCTTTTCTGAGCATTGACTTTGGAGAAATCTTTTGCTTTTTCATTTTTTGGGTGAATTTAGCACCCAGGGCACAAAAATAAAATGGTTCCATTGTTCAACCGCTTTTAAAATATGTTGTTGCCAATCTAATCTAATCATTTAAAGCAAATTATGAGTTTCATCCTTTCAAAGAAACTCCACAGTACAAATCACCCAAAAACTAATCTCAATGCAATAGTCCAAAAGCCTCCAAAAGCATAAACAGAAGCTATATAATCTTAAACATTGACTCAACAAACGAAAAGAAAATGCCTAAACAATGCTATGACGCTTTTGTTATAACTAAATTATTTACAAATGACTTGTTTAATAGATTAACAAATAACTTGATTAAGTTATCTGAGAACTTGGCATGATATGAAGAAACTCAGCTTACAGAACATATCTCAACACCAAATGAAATTTACAAATTATAAACCAGCTATATTTGATTTGTTTAAACATCTGTAGACATTTGTCCTGCCTTTTGAAAACCTATTTGCAAATTGGCAAGATTACTGTAAACTGGAAACAGGTTTTATTCCAAATCTCTTAAAATATGTTTGATTTATCAATTTTTCATCGCAAGTAAAAACCATACGCTTATGTGTTGTTTAAAATATTAAATTCACCAAAAATTATAAAGACGAACTTAGATTCACTATTCGTAGAATTATTCTTTGCGGTTAAGTTTATGTCTTCTTATTTTCTGATTAATAGGATAAACACGTTTTGAAAGTCAAGCAGATGTCGGTGAATTACTACATGGAGAAAACAAAAGGTTTAAGGTTTACGGGAAAGATGTCGCAAATTTTTTCTTGAAAATGCTCAAGAATGGAAAGATTATCAAAAGTGTCGGGGATTACATCAACCAATCAGGACCACCACCGTTTTCACGTAAATGTTCTGATCTTGGAAAAACTATTAAAGATGTAAATTTATTAATTTATACAACTTTTATATCTCAAGGGACTTTCGGTCTGGCAAATGAAAAGATACTTAGGTTTTTTTGTATCATGAAAATAGCAGGTTCGATACAATCTCACAAATCTTCGTCTTTCTCAAACTTTTTGGAAGTTTTTTGGAAATATCACTGTGTCTAAAAACGATTCTTGACCATTGAAAGGTTAAACGCTAAAAAATTAGACTCTGAAGACACCTTCATTTTTTGCGTTTAACTTTCTAAAGACACTTTCATTTTCTAGCGTTTAACCGTTTTATGGTCAAGAATCGTTTTTAATATGCATTGAAAAATTTTACTTAAAAATTGCTTTTTAAACGAATTAGCAAATTTCAAACTATCTTCATGTACCAGAACCGTCGGAACCTGGCCTGGGAAAGAAGCGTATAGCCCTATACCACTATCAAAAACAATGATGATACAAAACAATTTACAAATAAACTTCTATTCTCTATTGTTCTGAGAAGAAAAACTATACAATCTGCAACAGCTTTTGACTGTGTATGCCCTCATGTATTTTCATGCAACATTTTATGCAAAGGTATATTTATATTTAATTTTTATGGATTAAAAGTTATTTTGGAATTAAAGTGTTTTGAGTTTAATATTTTATAAAGAAGAAAATTTTTTCTGTTTATTAAATTCCTTTAAGCATTATCAACAAAGAAGCGTTTACAAGCTAAGATCTACCGCCATTTTCTCAAAAGAAGAATTTCCCAAATGCTTTGTTCTTTAATGTGAAACTATCTTTGTGACTAAGTGAATAATTTCATTCTTCATTTTCAATCAGTTTGTTTTAATTTAGCACATTTCAGATTTGTAAAAAAAATTCAGATTTTAAATAAAAATATTATATATAACGAAAAATCATGTAAATGACAATTTTGTGTTTTCTTTAGTATTGATACTGTCATTCTTTTCACTTTTATTTATTGTTTCACCAGAAGCCTTTTCATCTTTACTTGAAATTATGGAATGTTGTGATCTGTCTTCCTCTCTTTCAGATTGGTAACCTGAAGTTTCAAGTTTTCTCACGGCCAAATCTCTTTCTCCAGTAACAAGCTTAATCATTGCCATTGCAGACTTGACTTTTCTAATTCTTTCTGGATTTGGCATGGCAATCTGCATACGTTTTGCCTCAGCCTTCACAGTCTGGAGCATGTTCATTTCTTTTAATAACACATACCAAAGTTTGTGCAAATCTGTATTGCTTTTCTGTCTGAGGTCAGATGCATGCCATCTTCTTCCTGCAAAGAAATTCATTTGATTATTTGTTGGATAGGCTTTACAAAAGAAAAAAAATAGAAAAGAGGAAGGGTATTTTTCATTACTATGTCTATGGCAGTGTTTATGTATGTATGTATGTATGTAATATTTTGCCACATAAAATTTACAATTTTTTAAAATCTAAAATAAAGGTTAA
>JAYJMH010021526.1:0-19448 GCA_036873815.1 Phacellophora camtschatica
TATGGGAGGGCCCCTTGAAAATCAGCATTCGTGCTGAAGGGCTACCCTCCCCGTAGATTATTATAAATGAAATGAAATGAAAAAATGAAATGAAATTAATAAATCAATATTGAAAAAATAGACATTGAGAAAGCCTTATGATGTTGGGAACAGAAGGTTAAAAAGAGATCAAAAGAGGTTAAAAAGAGATCCAGAATTAATGATCCAGACTCTTGTTCACATAAGTTATAAAAATAGTTAGTTGCTTGTTTGTGAAGCAAAATTTCCAGAAAACACTTGAGTCTTGAACAAGCTCAAATAATTTCAAACCCAACGAGAATACAGGGACTGCGGAGTAGTCTGAAAGCGATGGGGCTAAAAGTCGCGGGGGGGGGGACTATTCAAAATTTGGGTAGTGGAGATGTGCGGCATGGGCGGATTTTTTCTGCATTTTACCTGAGAACGGTCATTCTTGAAGGCCATTCTAGCAATCTTAAATCTTAAAATTTCGCTAAAGAGCTTGATGTCTTCTATCCTTTAGATGTTTTGACCTATCTGGAAGGCCAATCAGCAATTTAAAATATATTTTTGAGTCGTTTTAAGCCAATCTGAAGGGCATGGTCGCAAACATTTCCAGGGAGTCCCTCCGGACTCCCAAATATTTAACTCGCTTTGCTAGTTTGGTCCACTGTCAGATGATATCCGCCCCTTTCTGCGGAGATATCCTGGCATCACCACTGTAAATGGAGGAGAGAACCCATTCCCCAGCGTCACCACTGTAAAACCTATGGATGGGTTTAAAAAATATTAAATGTCCAAACACCGCTACAAAAATGAAACCAGGTGCCTCCCCAGGCTAAGAGTTCCAAAGACCACTGAAAGGGAAAAGTTAAACATTACTCAAAAAAGTTTTAGCAAAAGCCCAGTCTATGCGATTACAAAATTAAAAAAAATCAAGTTTACAAAATAAAGGTGTCACAAAAATTAATAAAGGACTTAAAAATTGATCTTTTCGAGGTGCAGGGCTCCAAATCTTGAGAACATCGGGCTCCAGTGCTCCAACACATGAAATTAGTGAGCTCCATGCTGTAAAAACTATGGGCTCCAGGGCTCCAGAGTCCCCCCTTTGGAACCTTCATTAATATCTCGACTCTCCGTGCACAACAAAGTTAACTAAAAAAAACTTTTTTAAAAATTGTTTCGAATAAATTTGAGAAAAAAATTCGCATCGCTAGCCTTGATCAAAGCTGTTAGTTTTTTTTGAGACACCCGGTACTAAACCCCCTTTATTTAAGGGAAACGGTTTAATGAGACCCAGAAAACCTGATTAGAATTAATGACATTTTCTCTTGCTCGCTTGAAGTGTAGTCTTATTGCCTTTTTCTCAAAGAAATGAATTTATTCCGTTGCTCTTTTAAAACAAGTTCGTTTTCTTTTGTAGTTTTTTTATTTAATATATTTCTTCAACATTGCTCTGGTGTGAAAAGGCTTCTGCAATTCTCCAGTCGTGGAAGAATACAGAATATATTTACCTATATACACCGTTTTCGTCTAGAAGACTTCGCTAGCCCATTTATTCCATGTAATGCTATATACAGCTATATACACAGAAAGAGTCTTATATACATATATATACCTATATACACTGTATTCTTCTGGTAGGTGTAAAAACATTAATAAATATCTCGGGACATTTCGTTCCAACTGGGATGTTAAATACACGCTAAATACATGGCAGCAACCTCATATATACGCACTACATACATAGTTGTATAGAGCTATATACAGGCAATATACATCGTCTCAGGACATTACGTTTGGTCTTATAAGAAGTACTTGCCATAATTTTAAGTGGTGTTATAAAAAAATATTTAAATTACTGTACAAATACACATACCTATAATTACGCAGAATGCACATATAGACATAGAAAGAAGTCGAGCAGAAAAATTGTTGTACATTTTTTAGGGTATAGTATATTTTGGGATTTTTAAAAGTAGTCTTTGTCTAACCCAATTGTGAGTCCTCCATGGCATTTAAGAAAGCCCTTATATATGCATTTAATATAAGCTATTGGTTTTACTAATTTGTATTCGTTTCCAATATACAAGAATCTGCAATAGTGTTGCTATCTTTCAACTTGAATTTTAAACCATTCTGTCAAGGTCTAAAATTGTCAAGAAATGCAAATCTTTGGATAGTAGATCCCCTTGTTACTTTCTGATAAGAGCTTTTGGTTTGAAATTTTGTAGCACAGCCTATGACCTTCTTCGTGACGGAACATCTCCGAAGGAATGGGTTATTGGATTCCCTCTGTCAGAAATCCTTTACTTTATGGACCTATTTCCCTAAAATATAGTTGTTTACTTTATCTTTTAGCAAGACCTTGAATATGAAAAAATCATTTTCAAAACCAAGAATGTAAGAAGGCACCACCATATAAATTTTAGGTGAGTTACCGAAATAATACGATTAAGCCCCGAGGGGTTCTGTTCATTTAAAATTCGACCTCTGAGAGTATTATCTAAAAAATATAGCATGAGTGTTATCTAAAAATGAGTATTAATTGTTTTGACAAAATTGGGGAAGAACTTATTAGAGAGGGGGCTTATTGAAAAAATCACCTACAAGAGAAGAGCTTATTCCATAGAGGATTGGGGGGGGGGGGAGGGTTGGCTTAATCTAATTATTACGGTATGGTATTTATGGCACGACTTTTAGGCCAAATCGAGAAAAAATATTTTTGGGACTAGACCACCGAATTTTCCAGGTGTTGAAAATTTGTTTTCCTTTTTTCCGTGGCAATACCCTTCTAAAGAGCCCTTAACCATTTTCATAGCAATATTTTGAGACAAGTTATGAGAAAACGGGAAAAACGTTTACGTGTTTTGGTCAAAGGCCTTTCAAACGAGAATAGAAAAGTTGTTGTCATATGCACTTTTATTATCATAAAATTAAAGTTTGGACCGATCAGAAGTTTGAGATCTGTTTCTAGTTTGGTCTTGGTACATGAACAAACGTATCGAAACGAATTCCTGAATAAGATAAAAGCTCCAATTAGAATTTTTTTTTTTTTAGTTGAATTGTTCATTTAACAAAATTTGCTCCTGTTAATGCAAAGGTCCAATGTGGTCCAATGCAAACGGCTATCTTTAAAACACGGAGTATGGAATGATGGAATGGAATAACGGAGTGGAATGATGGAGTTATTCCGTGTTTTCTCAAAGCATTTCATGTTTTCTCAAATCATTCCATGTTTTCCTGGGGAATCTCCGTTTCTTTTGTCTTATCATTAAATCTAACCATTAGTCAATAGCAAACAAAATGTCTTCTCATTCGGTCAAAATATCAATTAATTCGATTGTTTTCGTCGATTGGAGCATGTCAATAAGAATAAGAGGCCTTTACTTCAACTTTTGGCTGGTTTTTCTGATTTTGAGAATAAGCAGAGATTTATAAAGATTTTGGATTGTTCTGGAAAAAAGTGACTTTTTGTGGTATTTATGATCACCGCATTTAGTTCAGATGCATTGCACTGCACCGGCCTTTAAACTTTTGGCTTGAATAAATTGCGTAAAGATATTCTTGTACGACAGCGTATCGATAAATCCCACAAGATTTTTGCATAACATCACCCCGGATCAATCTGATATTTTTGTTGAACATTCGTTTGACGATGAACATCCCCCCCCCCCCCCCCTAAAAAACACCAAATCCTGAACAATTATGGTCATTCGACTCTGAACTTAAATGAACATAATGGAACAACACGAATCGAAACTGAATTTCAATTGAAGAAAATTAGAGGTATTCTTCATGGCACTTCATACACTATATTTTCAAAAGGAAGGAAGAAATTATTCAAAATATTGATTGTCTAAACCTGGGTGATGTCCCTTTTGAAAAGAAAATATTGATGTTAATGGAAGGACAAACTGGAAAATTTACATCATTGGTTATTTGTTCGAGGAAAAGACAAGCTATTGTAAGGTGAGTTGAAGCTATGCGCGTTAATAAATTTTTACGCGTTAAATCTATTGGAAGTCTTCTTTGATAAACATTTCCATTACAAGTATTTTAAGTAAGTTTGAGTGAGAGTGGCTTATACCTGTAGAGGCCTATTGACATTTTTATGTCGAATGCAACTGAGGAAAGCATTTATTAGTATTAGCAGAAGGCGTTTTTTATTCAGATCGAGTGTTTATTCACGGGCAAGAAACATGAGAGAGTGAAAGGAGAAATAAAATAAATATTCAATTGAATTTTAATTTTCCGAAGGTGTTTGATATGGGCATGACGATGCAAATTTTTCTCTTGATGATTCACTCTAACGATTCGCAGGAAAACTGGGTGTCGCAATGTACGAAATAACGTTCCTGAAATTTAATATATTTTCCAAATTTAAACTTTATGTATTAGCTAGAAGGCATATCTACTCTATAAATGTGTTTTGAAGACAACATTTGAAGAAAATCAACAAACCCGTGAGTGTTGAAATTCACGTCTTTAATCAACCTTTTGATCTTACGATGATTCGCATGGAATGCCGGGCGTCACAATGTACAAAATAGCGTTCCCAAACTTTAATATATTTTCAAAATTAAAAATTTATTTATTAGCTAGAAGGTATATCTACTCTATAAATATGTTTTAAAGACAACATTTGAGAAAAATCAACAAACCCGCGAGTTTTGAAAGTCATGTCTTTAATCAAGGTTTTGGCCTTATGATGATTCTCACGAAATGGCGGGCGTCACAATGTGCGAAATAGCTTTCCCAAACTTTATTATATTCTCAACATTTAAACTATATTTATTATCTAGAAGGTATATCTACTCTATAAATATGTTTTAAAGACAATATTTGAGAAAAATCAACAAACCCGCGAGTGTTGAAAGTAACGCATTGAATAAACGTTTAGATCTTATGATGATTGGCACGAAATGGCGGTTGTCACAAGATACAAAATATCATTCGCAAACTTTAATACATTTTCAAAATTTTCTACTCTATAAATGTGTTTTAAAGACAGCATTTGAAAAACCAGCAAGTTCAAGCTGAAAATCACCTGCGGAGCTCGGAATCTGCGTTACAGTGTATCCAAAATTTAGTGCATAACATTTTAGTACTTATTTTTTGTTCATTGACTCTGAAATATATTTCATAAGCTAATCAGAAAAAGGTGGACAAATAATATCAGAATTAAAATAGATGTTAATAGTTGAACAGATGTCAGCTTCCTTTGATGCGATAGAATCGCAATGAACAATCACTCGCACGTTGAAAAATAGCCCTGTCACACACTGCACACTCCAACGACTAACTGGGGCTTGGTGAAAAGGTCAATCGAGTGTTTACCTGACAAAAGCAGGTCCGGGCTGTGAAGCGAACTTGAAAGTGCGTAACAGGTTTTTTATTTGCGATAACCGATGTCATGAACTCGATCGGAAAAACGTGACTTGCCACCTCTCCGTCATCTTTACTTGCAAATTGATAAGAAATATCCTTTAAAAATAATAAATTAGATCTGAGTGGAGATAATGATCACCTAACAATCTCCGCAAATCCTCTACTCTAATTCGACTATTTTCCTTCAAATCTCTTAATCCAAACTATTTTTGCTCTAGCTCTCTTAGGCACCGTTTACACGGTATCGGATAACTTTTGTATCGGATCAAAACGTAACGGATAACCCTTCCGTTTACACGGTGATGGATCAAAAATGTCTCGGATCAGCCTTCCGTTTGCAATGTTGTTAGGTACTATATTCGTTAGGAAATTTAGCTTTATACAACGACTAGAACAGAATGAGTAAAATGGGATATAATTTTAATTAAGTAAAGCTTCATATGATTGTCAGGAGGATATGAAATCAGGGGTTATTACTACGCTACATTTTCTCTTCCTAATAAAATACAAGTGTATTTACAATCGTTAAAATACAAATAAAATACAAGGCATTCCAAGGAATGGCGTCCGGTAAATAGCGTGGTTGACGCAAGGTCGTACTGTGCCAGTTCTTGATTTTGGTTTCCTTCGGAATCCTCAGAACTTATGGAATCGGAATATTAAGAACTGTTCTCATTTTCATTTCAGTCTGATTCAAAATTAGATGTTTGAATATTCTCTGAATCGGATATTAAATCATGAATCGGTTTGTTATTAAAACCATTATCAGTAACAGGAGATAATCGATCATGATGTGCTATTTTATGTTCTTTGCGTGAGTTTTCAATTTCAAAATTTACTCCATTCGGTAATCTACGGAGGATTTTCCATGGTCCATTTCTACGAGGAGCTAACTTTCTATTTTCATCGGTTTTGTAATGTTTCACTTGTAGCCATACGCGCTGACCAGTGAAATAGTCATTAAAACGAATGTTTTTGTTATAATGCTCTTGCATTTTCTGCTTACTGGTTTTAAGATTCTCTAAACATGTAAAAATTATCCTTTAGGGACGAAGTTGTTGCAATTTCGTGTTCATCCGGTGTTATCTTGTCAAAAATTACATTATACAGTAGACACCGAGTGACCGAACTTTCGCTGGCGTTTAAAACAAAAGCAAGTTCCTGTAGTAAGGAACGCCACTTGGCCTGCTGTAAGTTACGATGTAGTAAGGAAGCACGGAGCAAATCTTTATGGTGCGAATATCGCGCTCGGCAAAACCATTTTCCTGACTGTGGTATTCTGATGATCGGCGTTTTTCAATACCGAGCTGATTGCAGACATCAATCATAAATTCACCATTTACATTAGAACCTTGATCTGACAAAAGGTGAAACGGTGTTCCGTGAATATAAACCCAATGTTTTACGAATGCTCCCAACAATCAAGGGAGCTGTTTGGTCTTTCAAAGGTATAGCTTGAATATACTTTGAAAAAATATATCCTATGAGTAAAATATATTTATACCTGCTATTGTCTACTGGCATATAAGCAATATCCAATGAAACAAATTTCATAGGAGCATTGGGAATAAACATTTGAAGGAGTGGAGCTTTGGGTGGAGTAGTGTCACTTTTCGTTTTCTAGCAGGTTTCGCAACCTAGACTAAAGGACTTAATGTAATTATACATACATAGCCAATAATATCGTTATTTTAATAACTTGTACACTTTATCCATTCCAAAAATGGCGACGTTGTGTATTTCTGTCACAATAACTTTTCGTAGTGACGGAGGAACTATAGGACGTCCAGATTTAGTAAGTACTTCATCTATGACGCGTAATTGTGTTTGAACTTTTTAGTTTCCCTTTTGGAATTTGTTGACCGCTTCCAATACCTTGTTTAACACTTGATATTAAAGAAGAAATGGCAACGAAGAAGAGCTCGGGTTCATCGTAACTCCACGCAAATCCAGGAGACACCGGAAGGAAGTTTTGGCTGACCTCGACTTCGCCGAAGATATTTCTCTCCTGTCAGATGCTATGGAGAAGACCCAGGAGCTCCTCCTCAGAGTAGGGAAAGAATGCAACAAGGTCGAACTTGGTCTGAACGGTCCCAAGACTAAATACTTGGCCTACAGCATCGAGGATCCCACTCCACTCCACACCCACAACGGGTCAGTTCTTGAGCAGAAGGGTGACTTTGTTGCGGAACCTTTAAGAATAACAGGAAAAGGGTGTGTTATTCAATACAATAGATCTACGTAAATCTTGCATGTTACCTTAAGTATAAACATGAAATGTTACCTTAATCATACTGCTATTATGAATCACAAAGCCTAAGTTTCCTTGCTATGATCATTTAGTCCCGTGCATCACCGCTTAATCACATCAAACGAAACTCTTACGCATATGCGGCCTACTTCAAAGTAACATAGTCATACTTGTTTTCAATCATAACATGTATCAAGTTACAATGAAATACGTTTATTCAAATACACTCTAAAATTAAGAAGAAATACCCTGCACGAAATAATAATTAAACTTCTAATTGTGTCAACGTCCCTTTTTTAATAATTCCTATACACCAAGCATAATTCTACACAGATACACAATACGGCTAAACTGAAGGGTCAGAGGTTTTCCCAACAGACCTTGGTTCGTAGATCGACGGATCACAGAAGGACATCTCTGCAAGGAAGGCGCTGGCCTGGAAAGCCCTCAACGACATGTCCAAGATATGGAAGTCAAACATGGATCCTGGCCTCAAGAAGCGATTCTTTGTGGCAACTGTGGAGTCCATTCTGCTGCATTGGTGTGAAATCTGGTCCCTAACTGAGGCTATGGAGAGGTCATTCAACCGCACCTGTACAAGAATGCTGAGGAAGGCAATGAATGTCCACTGGAGCTCCCACACCACACTATGGAGAGCTACCAGCTGTCGCTGACAAGATTGCAGCCAGGCGACTCGACACTGCTACCGCCACCTAGAGCTAAGTACGCAGAAGCTGGTACTCTGGGAGCCCAAACATGGTCACCGCGGGAGAGGGAGGCCACGGTCAAACTATGTGGACACCCTTAGAAGAGACACGGAAGCAGAAGACACCAGCGAGCTAGCGACGTTGATGGGTTACAGGGAAGTCTGGAGAAGCCATGTGAGATCCCGGGGACGCCCGCCGGAGTGAGTGAGTGATATTACAAGATCTTTGGATTGTTCTTCTTTCAATTGTGCATTAAAATTTTTAGTTTGGGTAAATAAAGCATATACTTTCTTTTCAAAGTCAGTAGCAGGTTGTGTAGAACACGCGGCTTTGTTTCTGGATAGTGCATCCGCTTTAACATTTATGCGTCCGGGTATGTATTTTATTGTGTAATCATATTCCTCCAGCTCGGATAGCCACCGTGCAAACTTTCCTCTGAGGTCTTTTTGGTCACGTAAATGGGATAGCGGGTTATAACCAGAATTTAACACTTTGTACCAACTAAATAAACATTCCAATGTCTGATAGCACACACTAAAGCAAACGCTTCCTTGGTAGCAGCGAATCAATTTGGTTGTGATTGTTGAAGGGCTGTATAAAATAATGCGATTAGATGTAATTCTTCATTGTCACCAATTTGTGATAAGACGCCCCCACATGCATAGTTGCTTGCATCGATTTCAATAACGAATTTTAGAACTCCAAGTTTTGGGAAATTTAATACTGGTTTTGGCATTTCAGTTCTCCTTTCAATATTGTCAAAAAAGAAAAAGAAATCGAAACATCAAATTCTTAGAAATTTAAGAACATCAAGAAAAACATTTATGTTCTAAAAAAAGAACATTTTTAATTTTTTTTGTTTTTAAAATTACCCATCTTATTCTGGTAGACCTTACTTAACCAAAAATTGTAGGGTCTTTCCCACCCAAGTACAAATAATCACACTATCGAGTGCCGAATAAAGGCGGATCCCACCGCTTATAAATTTGAAATTTCTTTAATTTCTTTAATTTCTTTAATAGACGGATCCCACGGCTCTTCTTCCAGCCTCCTCGCTTATCACTTTCAATGTTTTCCAAAAATAGATTGATTATCAAATGCACTAACTACTACAAGGAATGGCAACATATACATTACATTATGAAAAAAGAAAGATATACATCTGTAGTAAAAGATGTATTTTGACATATGCAAGCATTATGCAAGAAAAGCGAAAGAGCAATGTTATATTATCCAATTCAACTGCAAAAAGAGACCGAAACTTATGTATGATCTCAATATCAGAAAATGTTTATCGACACGCTCACGCTAAATACTGTTTATTCTACAAAATGTTGTAACTTCTTGTAGGAAAAATTCAGGTAGACGGCACTCGAGAGTTGTAGAGGTGGAAAAATCGGCAAAAAAAAGATTTGATCAATGTCAACGCGACCTTTCATGACTAGTCGAAGCTGCGAGTCAGAAAAAAAATGCCTTCTTCAAAAAACATTAATCTTGATTACTGATTTGTTGATATAATTTTTCTCTACTATAATTTAATTTTTGGGCTACAGAATTCAATTTTTTTATGAATACTAAGTAGTCGCTAAATTTCCTTTCTGCAACTTTGATGAAATAATTTACAAAATAAATGCAATATTTATATAATATCGTAATATAATAACAAGTATAGCAACTTAAAACAAGTTTTAAAAATACAGCACAACCAACATCAACTAATTACAAACATTTCAAATGAATAAATAATCTTGCATCAATTCACCTAAGGAAAAATCAAGGCAAGAATAGGGGAAAATAAAGATATTACCAATACAATGAGTGGGCATTCCGCACTAGTAACGATTCTTTTGGTCTTTATTTAACAAAAATAAATTGAAACATTGCTGTTCCAAAAAAGGAAGCAGAGCGCTGAATATTTTCATCTAAAAAATGAACTAACATTTAGGTTTGCAAACCAACTCATTTAGACAGAGCACATACCACTGCAATCTTACAAATTGGGTAACTTTTTGTTTTAAAGTTGATTTTGGTATTTTGAGGTATGGAGAACAAAATGAGCCTTTGCAAAATCGTCTCGGTTCTGGCGTGGCTGATGACGTCATCAATATTATACCCACATTTTTGCAGTTTTGTTTCTGTTTTGAGTACGTTTTTCAATGATTTTTCACACTTTTGATTGTTCTTGAGCTCATGGACCAGGATAGTATTTTTTCATCGAGGAACGAGACAGTTGAAAATATATTGCACATGTGACCAGTGCTGTACTTAGTTAAACCTTTTACGTTATTTTTCCTGTTTGTTGATCGAAAATGAAGAATGTACGATGGTTTATAGTCATTGTCCAAATCACAGCTGCCCTGGCCTTCAGAAGACAAAAAATCAATTTCCCAATGTAAAGAGCTCAATTTACATTCATTTCCAATCAGTAGCTATCTCATATCATAGTGGCAGTGACCTCGATGCTCAGCTCAGAGGAGCCCCATAGAACTACAATCGGAGTTTAGGAATTTCACACTCAATGTCATATTGTGTATTATCAATGGAAGCCTATTTTTATTTTGTAATAATTTTGATTTTTTTGTGTTGTAGTTCCGTCAGCATCATTACTCTCACCGGGGTGACCAATAGGCCCCTTGATTCCCGAATTCCCGCCACGTTTCAAGCCAATTTCCCGGTTTCCGAAACTATTTTCATAAATTCCCGCTTTTCTTCAAGTCTTACAAATCCTGACGTTATTTTGTTCAAAAATATTAAAGCATTCCAAACTTTTTCTGGAATTGTTTTCAAATGGTAGTTCGAATTGCTTAACATTTTACGATTCAAGAGCCAAAGAAAGCGGGTCGCATGTTGCAGGCCAAACTTAAAATTTTATCAGTTATTTCTTTTGACCTTTTTTAAGAGCGAACACTTGTGGCAAGTCCAGACTTTGCACTGAAGTAGATGTGAACGGATGCAAAAATGGATTTTATTTTGCAAGCTGGCGTTGCTTTGCGCAATTGGGGTTTTCGTGGCGGCGATTGTAAAGGAACTGGTTTCCGCGCACATGTTATCAAAAGATGGAGGTGTGGTTAATCGGGGAAACAAAATAAAAGGACTTTCAGCGTCAAAAGTGCCGAAGCGGTTGCTTACGGTTTGTTATTGTTGTCACCATCACCATGCGATTTAGGCCAATCAAATTTCGTCTGCTGCCTAATTCCTCCTCCACCAAAAAATTGCATGATCGGCACATAACCTTCCATAACTTCAACTTCCTTGCTCAGTGAAACCAACATCTCGTCCAAGTTCCATTCCATATGGTTGACTCAAAATCTGATCATGTTTCTCAGATTCTCTGGAATTTTCGAGTTTCCTCCCATCAAAACTGGCACAACCACACTCGAATACGATTCTATGTCAATCCTTTTAGCTTCCATTGCACAGAAATGAGTCTCGATTTGATCGTGTAAATTTCTGAGCCGTTGAACGTTCTTTTCGTGAAAAACAGATGCCAAGTTCATTAACTCGTTGATATGAGCTCTTTTGATTACACCTGGCTTTGCATATCTCTTCTTGAAAAGCTCTACAGCAGCATCGTAATCAGTGTCAGTTAACGAAAATCCCAAAACAACACTCCTGGCTGGCTCATCTAAATAGCTTCTTAAATATTTGAATTTATCAACTCTCGCCAAACCTACGTCATCGTGTACCGCGCTCCTGTATCCGTCCCAAAACTCCTACCATTGGGAATTTTTTCCCGAAAACATTTGCAATTTCAGTTTTGACAATCTAACTTTCCTAGAGTTTGTATTTGTATTGTTCAAACTATTTTTGCGATGAACGTTTGGAAATCTCTCCCAGCGTGATAAGGCCATAAGTAGTTTTCTATTTTACTTCATTTGCTTCCTCTCCTTCTCTTCCACACTCGTCCTAACCAGCTTCTTCAGTCTAACCAGCCTCTGCAGTCTAACCAGCTGTTTCAGGACTTCTGCTTTATCTTCGTCCAGCTGTTTCAGCGTACTCTACTGACAAAATCTAAGAAGTTGGAAGTTTTAAATGCAACAAATATCCTAGTCTTGCCAATCAAAATACAGCATTCTTATTAGTCAAACCAATCAAAAGTTACAATAACATGAAAGGTTAACAATAAAATAAATTCCGCACTCCCAAGTAATTTCCTATTTTCTACTTCAGTCCGAGGCTATAGCGTATTTCCGTCAAATCAAATAATACCAGAAGAAATATTTAACACACAAAAGCAACCGACAAGTTAAAACAATGAATAAATGAAACTATTCGTTTCATCCAAATATTCCCTATAATCTAGTTAACAAGTAGGCCCAACACATTTCACTTCTTCTGAAATTACCCATTTTATGCGACATGTCCATTGTCCTAAAAATTACCAAAACTTATTCTCAAAGACACGTTGCTTTTCCGATAGCTTGAACAGTCAAGAACAATTTTTTTGACGACAAGTGTCTTCAAGATGGGGTATCGAAGACAGTAACGGAGCCGTTCTTACTAACAAAGATGAGATTCTTGAACGCTGGGCAAAGTTTTATGAAGAACTTTATTTTGACAACCCAAACCAAATCGTTATTGATGGCTCCACTTCTGATGAATTTCAGCCGATCGTAAAAAAGAGATATCCTCTGCCATCAACAACCTGAAAAATTGGAAAAGCCCAGGTCTAGATAATATCTACTCTGAGTATATCAAATCTGGCGGTGAGCCTCTCATCAATGCACTACATCACCTATTCAACTGCATCCTAACAACAGGAAAAATACCACAACTTTTCAAAGAAGCTCTCATTGTTGTGATCTACAAGAAAGGAAGCAGACTCGATTGCGGCAATTATCGCCCAATAAGCCTACTAAACCACGTCTACAAACTCTTCGTTGGTATAATTGCAACCCGAACCAAAGCAGACCTGTATGCGTCTTTTCCTACGACACGAGCTGCTTACCAACCTGGCAGAGGAACCATCGAGCAAATATTAGCCCTGGAACAAATAATTGAAAAGTCCATAGAATTTAACAATCCTGGGCATATTATGTTCATTGACTGTACGAAGGCCTTTGATAGTGTCAAATTTTCCTGCCTATGGAGCCTACTAGATAAAACATCAATCAACAAAAAATGCATCCACCTCCTGAAACAATCATATGAAAACTAAAAAGCATATATCAAAACATACATTGGAACGTCACTTTGCGTTGATATTCTGAAAGGAGTCAAACAAGGTGATGTTCTATCTGCTATTCTATTCTGCATCGTCATTGCAGCATTTGTACTTTAAGTTGAAAATGAATGCCCATCTGGCTTCTTGATTGGTGGTCACATTCTTTCCAACCTCAGTTACGCAGACGACATTGATGTCATAAGTAACTCGCGTCACGTACTACAAACATTCCTTCACCTCCTAGCTAAATATGCAGCCGTAGTCGGCTTGAAAATTAATGTCTCTAAAACTAAATGCATGACAACCGATAAAACCGAAACAAACCTTCATCTTACCATTTATAACAATCAAATCTCCCAAGTAACTGAATTTATCTACCTTGGCCATAAACTCTCCTCGAAAAATGACGGACTGACCGCCGTCCAGCATCGCAGCTAACATCAAAAAGGATATCATATCATCTAACACCTACGTGGTCCCGGTTGTACTCTATGGATTAGAATGTGTAAACTTGTCGTTTTCCAAAATCATATGATGAGATTCATGACAAACAAACGACTGTCTGATCATACACGAAAAGACCTCATTTGTACAACAAAACTCATTCTCATCACATCCACAATTAAATCCAAAGTCTTGACGCTCTACGGTCACACCAAATGCTGTACTTAAGGCGTAAGCAAAATCTGCCTAGAAGGAATGATAGAAGGCAAAAGAAGTAAAGGAAAGCAACCAAAACGATGACGAGACAACATTAGTCATTGGACCGGACGAGCAAGACCGAAATTTGTAGAGACAGATATCACATGTTGATGCGCAATCTGCCGAAGGCGGAGAAGGCGAATGATGATAATTTCACTTGCCACCTGATATGAGTTATCACACTCACTACAACTTGCGTTTACTGTTTCCCATACACTAGTCAAGTGCTTTTAATTCGTTTGAGAATTTATGTAACTCGTGACGTTTTTCACCTACAACTAGTGCCAGTCCTCTTGGCCACTCGAATTGACAAAATTCACACTTTAACAATAAATATCGAGTTCTTAAAAATATAATTTGACTTTTTAAAATGATATTTGAAATCAGTGCAAAATTTTGAATCACTTACGTAAAAGCGTAAACAAACTGGAAAAATGAATATTTCGATCTTCCTTGATGACATGGTAATTCTTCAACTTCTCTTTGCTCCTACTCCAAACTAAATACATTAAACTCTCAAAAACGAACTATTAACAAACTGTAGCCCCCCCCCCCATAATTTCAAGAACAATGGATATTTACAAAAATAGATTAATAAAACCTTTTTTTTTACTGTTCTGAGAAATTGCACTCAAATCCAAGAGGACGTAACGGTAACCTTTGTCCTGATCAGCTCAGCTCAGTTCATTTAAATTTACATTCCACAAAACACAATTTATCTACTAATAATACAATAACAATATGGATGGACATAATTAACACAAAGCATAATTAAATATATATAGAAAGAAAATTAATTTGCATATAGTGGCATGAATTTGTATGTAAACTGACCAGTAGAGCTTATTATCTAAAAAGTTTGATGTTTTACGTTCTGTAAAAAAGTTGTCATTACCACTAATTCCATCCTTAATAGAATTCACGGCAAAATTTACAGATGAACTTTAACCATATTTGGCCTGGGCTTTTCGATACATACATCGTCATACTTTTTTTGGAACAAATTTACTAGTTCTTGAAATTTGCGTGATTTTTTGCGTGAAAAATGCTAAATAGAAAAAAGTGATTTTATTGACATTTGCTTTGGTAAAATGAGTTATATTTAACTTTTGAAAGGGAGCCATTAGTTTTTGAAGGCAATTTTTTTATTACTGCCCATTTTAATGTTTGGGGCAAAGATAGTAAATATGTTTTAAACCGTATTGGAGACTAGTATTGTGAGTCAAAGATCACCATGATCAGATTGCCTTGTTGAATGTTGATGAACTTCATCAATTTTCAACGAGGCCATCTGATCATTGAACAGTTTAATTGAGAGAGAAGAAGTTGTGAAAATAGGAAGGTCACGTTTTCTTCAGATCCATTATATGAGAACCTGGACGCCAACACAGTTGCAGGTAATTTCCTAGTCACAATGTTCTCACGCAAAATGACAGCATCGCGAGTAAAATACAAAAGCAAACCAACTGGAGAAGATTACAAGGTAGAAACGTCTAAGCTTAAGACGTTTAAAAATGGGAAGAGAGTGGGAAAGAAAGAGTTGGTGTGAAATGGATATGACAGCTCTTTTTATAATTTTTTATTTTTATTAGTATCCGTGTATGTTTGATCCCCAGAGAGTAATTGTCAGTTTTCAAATTGTGAATCATGACCAGACTCTATTTTTAATTTTAGTGAAAGCGCCAAAAGAGAGATATGGAAGCTGCTGCAAATATGGTTCGAAGAACAGTCGGGTCTCTTCAAGGTTTTTTCGGTGCTTTATACCCAAGTAAATTTACGTTTTTCTATTTGATATCCTATCCTGAGCGTTTTACCGAGATGATAATAATAACAACAATAATAACAACAATAATAACAACAATAATAATAAATTGAAGTTTTATTATACAATTTTTCTTGGCATAATATCCAAAATACATTTAAAACATAATCTTAATTCTTTTTTGCCTCATACTAGTTGATTTGGATCAAAATTCTGAAATAAAATGGAATTGTAGAGAAGGAAGCTGTGTTATTCTTTGAATCAATCACATTTCCACTTACATTTCAAATCTGTAATATTGAATAATGTAAAAAAATTGAAATCTTTGACCAAGTGTATATGTTATAGTGAAGTAGCCTTTTCTTTCTCGGAATGAGTTTCGCGCAGAATATGTTTTTCGTAAATTTAGTAGTTCATTAAAAATTTATATTAACATTTACATACATGTCAACATTTATAAAACATTTAGTTTCCTTGTCGCTAGCTTGTCTCTGAGCTGCACTAAAGAGCAAAGGAGGTTCACCACTATTGAACAGAACTGCCGTCAGTTTTGGGATACTAGTTACTAAGGAAGATTTTGACCTTGCGTGACACTACAAATCAAATTAGCCAAGTTTTTCCATCATTACGATCGTTCGCGAAATGCCTCATGATATTAAGGTCTTCTCTTGTTTTAAACTGTCTTATTTGCAATCGTCGATGGAATTTTGCTGCTTCTACGATGTCATTGTCAAGCAATACAGGCAGGGTTATTATTTTTCTTTGTCAAGCAATACAGGCAGGGTTATTTTTTGCTTTAGGTGGACATTAAAAATAGTAATTCGTCGACCGTTGACATGGTTTGCTCGTTGGTAATTGTAATATATGACCAAATGCCAATGCCAAATTCTCCATCTTGCCTCCTTCATTTCAGCCCTCAGTGATTTTTCTCTGCTCTTTTCGTACAGTTATTTGTTGCGTATTCTCTTATCATTCCATACTTGACGAAGTTGTTTTCGATGGATGCAGTCTAGTTCTTTACTTTCATTTGTTATGAGTGCTTGTGTTCCAAAATTGTGTGTTTACACCGGTTTTACGATTGATTTGAAAAAAATTACTTTCATTTGAATATTGACTTTCTTGTTCATCCATATTTTCTTTGCCGATGCTTGGGCTATAATTGAGAGTTGCTCCCTCCTTTTCAAATCTAGATAGTCACCAAGCAAACTTCCTAATTTTTTTTTGTCCATCTCCATTTTTCTGCTTTACCTTGTTCCCTTTTGATAGTGGTCTCTTCTGTTTTTTCTTCATTTACTTTCAGATTAAATCTTCCAAGGCAGTCTTTTACAATTTCTTTCAATACTTCAGAGCGGGAGTCGTCTTCACTTAAGAAATCACTATCATCAGCATATATTGTTTCAGTTGGTCTGCTTGATCTTTCTGCCTGGTTTTGATTCAAACACAATTGAAATGTATATAAAACGAGTTAATAAGAAGATTTACAACGTTTGGTCATAATGGAACTAAATTAACCACCCCAAATTATAGTTTTTGTTTCCATTATCATTATGTTGTTATTAAGGAGGGCAATTTAAGGCGCTAGAAAAATTTATCTAAATGAACTTATAATTATAAAAGCTAACAGAAATTTATTATTTAGCATTACAAAGGTGAAACTTGGCAAACTTACATGTTTGTAGATCGATAATACCTTAAAATTAATACCTTAAAATGAATACCTTAAAATTAATACATTTTTGAGAATAAACTTTATCTTCTTGTATATTTTGACAAGGAGAATACATTAAAATTGAGACCACATTAAAATTGTGCCACTAAATTATCCTATAACATCACCAAAGTCTAAAACTATTTCAAGCTGGTAAAACAGAAAAAACATGGTCAGCCCTATAACAGCAACATATCAGAGAAATCTATTAAAAACTTACTGGTATCATTCAACTCGTTTCCAAAAGAGCTTGAGTAAATTCAGAGTTTGTTTCTGTTTCAAAAAACAACAACTGTTCTTAAATTTACATCATGACCCCTATCCTACACGGAAAGGGCGGGGGCACCTGTAACTTTGTGACTTTAGTTTTCCATCCTTTTACACTCTTTCAAATAGTTTTGGAAAATATCTGCTGAAGTTATCACCGCCTTATTTATTGATGGGTGTCGACCACATATCTCGAATTCTGTTGTTTGTTGTATTTTACATTATAGTAAATGCTCGGTTCCATTCGAGTACACCTTTTGCGTTTACACAAGACCGGTTCCAAAAAAGTTCACTTTGGCTTTCCGTTTACACGAGGCCTGGTTCGATGGTGGTTTGAAGAGTTTGTGCAAAGAGCATCCGCACTAAAGCGGTAGATACACTGCAGAAGAGGGTGCGGCGAAGGCCTGAAGATAACCAAAGTTTACCGTTGCAGCAAGGGAACTCAGTATGGAAATCAAAGCAGCAGCAAAGTCACGCCAGGAATTTATCATTTCTTTTCGCTAACTCCAATCAAACAAATGAATTGATCAACAAAAAGTGAAATCCTCGCCAAAACAAGATGATTGGTAATGTTCTTTCGGCCTCTTTTTCAAATAACCCACCCTCGATGCGGTACCGTACTAAAAAAGACCATTTTCAAGTGTTTACACGGAGCCACATGAGATCGTTTCCACAAAAGTACGCTTTCCTAGGTGAACTCAAAAAGTACGGCAAGGTGAACTTTTCGAGTTCGGTTAGGCAGGTCTCGTGTAAACGGAAAGCCAAAGTAAACTTTTGTGGAGTCGGACTTTTGTGGAACCGTGCTCGTGTAAACGGGGCCTAACTTGGGTTTAAAATTGATAATACAATTTATTGCGTTGGTATTTTATAAATCAGAAGATTTTGAAACTTTGAAATGTAAGTTGAAGAAACCAACTTTTTTATTTATCTCTATATGAAAGCAATCCCCATGAACAGATGGGACCCAAGACATTTGAATTAGTATTCACAAATAATTTTTACAAAATTTCGAAAATTGAAGCGGGCAATTCATTTGATCTCAGAAACTAATACTGTCGAGATCTCGCTCGAACAATGCCACGAGGTGTGAATTGTATTCAGTTCGGTTAAGAGAAAACAATGAGATCAACCATTCAAAGATTTGAACGCTATATCCATTACAAGTACCTTTCAAGGCATGTCCTAAACATCTGCATGCCTATTTTCTGCTTAGTGCAAACAATTTCTGAAATACAAAAATACTTTATCCGAATCTCAGCTTGGAGCTTCTTATAAAGGTGTTCCTTATAAAAAATGCATGTAAACTGTTGCGAAATGCTATCGTCGATTTTGGTTTCTGCAATAGATATGATGTCAACATTTTCTGAAACAAGGGGTCTCAATGGAGTTTATATTTATGTATGCTATTATAATACCTTTCAAATTTTTGAGTTTAAAAGTTTTGAGTTTTGCAGAAGCATTTTCTTCATTAGCATGTGTACTTATATCAGCAGTTTTAT
>JAYJMH010021537.1:0-19445 GCA_036873815.1 Phacellophora camtschatica
AATTTCATGAAAAACAATGTTAATTGTGGAATTAAATTATTGAGATATGATATCCAATGACTGAACTATCAAAATATAATAAAAACAAAAAATCCATTTTTTTTCGTCTGAAGGGGTACAGTAACCTTAATTTGAAAATTTTGATTAGCGGCAAAACACCGTGTCAAATTTAAAGACAATTTTCTTCAGAGGTAATTTTCCACTGAAGGTTTATCAGAGCATGGTAATTAGAGGGAAAACCAAACACAAATGAAAGGATCTGGGCTCTAGCATTTTTCTATTGTACTTTAAACCAATGAAGTGCGAGACAGACTGCATTTAAATTTGTTAGAAAATTTGTGTATTTCATTCACAGGAATATTTGTGGAAAATAGCCAATCAACACTTAACAATTATAATCACGTGATATAATTACGTGAAGTGATTGGCTTAGCTCAAAATTAAACTGAATGGCAGAGCTTTCTCCTCCGCAGTTTGCTTTTCTCCCCGCAGAAGTTTATTTAAATTTCCTCTCCCCCGCAGAAGTTTATTTAAATTTCCTCTCCCCCGCAAAAGTTTATTTAAATTTACTGATTAAACAAAAAATAGACTTTGAGAAGGTCTATCTATATACCAGATATTTGCATTGTATAAAAAGTGCTGCTCCGAAGTATAAGATTTGTAAAACGACTGAGAAGTTCAAAAAACATAATTTCCATCAAAATATATCCTTTAAAAACTCAGCTTATTGTTTTATTGTTGTTACATAGACCTACGCCAACGATGGTAAAAAAATCAAAAAATTATAATAACCCCTTATAATCATCCAAATTTCATTTTGCAAGGGATCAAGAGATAAACGTCGAAATATCTTAAATTTTTGTAAAGTTATGTCTGTGCTTCCTGGAAATATGACGTTTTATGTTATTTGGTAATGGGTTATAGGACCCTTCCCAAGTTGAAAGGTATTTAAACGACTTACAAGCTCACAAAAGCATAATTTACTCATATGTTATCAGGCTGTGTAATAAATATGTTTACGAAAGGTTTTATATTCACGTTTTTGCATAATATTTGCAAAAACTGTGTAAGGGTTCTTTGGGACACCCGGTATTTAATTAAAACGCAAGTGCGATGTTTGAGGCATAAATTGTTGATGAAATGGCAATGAACGATTTCAATGTGAAGTATGTAATCCATTATCAATCAATCAATCAATCAAAGCAATCAAAGCAACCAGCCAATCAACCAAGCCTATAAATCATTCAGTCAAGAGAACGATACAGTTGAACCCCAAAAGCTCACCCTCAAAAGGTAATAAAAATTTGTTCGAGGCAGCGACTGTTCGAGAAAACCAAAGTTAAATTAACACTGAAATCTCTCACTGGATGTGGAAACAGTTCGAGTTACCCCTATAAGTTCGAGTTGACCAAGTTCGAGTTAGAAAGGTTTAACTCCAAGGGGGGGGGGTACATAACGTATTGTAGGTACGGGTATGTGCCGCTGACATGGGTTGGTTAGAAGTCGCAAAATCCTATGGCCAAAATCATGAAAAAGTCGGTAATAACGGTACTGTTCGAAGAAATTTTCTCACAACAGTGGGTTCCAAGGCAAAGTTTAAGCTTTTAGAACTGGGTAGCTCTCTGAAAGTTGTGCTGCTTTCCCCCGTCAGTTACAAGCATGTCATGTTCTCCACTTGGGGGTTCAACTGTAAATAAAATATATTGTAAAACTCTAAGAACGATAAAGGTGAAGCAAGTAATATCAAGCAAAAACATTGAATTTATCTTATTTTAGGCCTAATTTTATAACCAATTAACCATCAGATTAAATTGTGAATTACACATAATAAATCGACTTTGTTGTTTATCCTTACAAGGTCAACTTTAGAATAAACACAAAGGACGTATATTCAAAGATTTATAAACTATTTATCGTAATAATAAAAATAAGTACCATCGTATATATCATTTAACAACCAAGATAACGACAATATAAATTGTCCAGCATTAAAATAGGATTAATCCATTTACTCCCGGAAGGATCATATGACAACTTTGAAAAACATTTTGTAAATTGTCATATTCTAAGGGGGGTACCGATGTATTGTATCGTTTCAGAATTTTTATAGTTATTATTTGAAATGATTTCGTTTGCCTGTTCGTTTGCCTACAAAATGCAAACTTAGTCCAAATTTGCTTCTTTATTAAAAATTGTTTTTCATTTCTCCAATCCACCAAACATGATTTCATTTCGATTTTAACGACAATTTTGACTGCCGTCTCGCAATGAATTTCTCCCCCTGTGACCGTCAGCACATAATGGAGGAATATGGAACAACAAAAACAAGGAACTAATTTTCATGGCCCATGAGGCCAGTGACTGCACTAAGTATGACAGAAATATCTAAGCTAAATATCTTAAAATGAGTCAGTGGTATATCATAATCGAGATAATAACACACACCATCTCATGATATATGCCAAAAAACAGTTGTACATTTCGTTCTTATGAGAAGGAAACATCGACTCTAAAGGCTGGAAACAAGTGGATAAGGAAAGAGCTACCCGAAGAAGCAAGATTACCGCCCGTCAAACAGCCATCGTTGACTAGACGGACTGCCAATGATGATGATTTTGAACAAATCGTATTTGTCATATATCTAGAGATGGTGTGTGTCGTTATCATGACTAGAATCTCACACCAAGCTTTAAAATATGCATCGTTTCTGATCCAAATGAGAACTACATCAATGAGTGCCAGCACATACCGAAATCAACAAATCTTTTTCTATCGTATATGACAGATTTAGCTAAAATGAATAAACATATACATAGAATCCAACCATCCAACAATATACAATCCCACGTTTTCATGATAATCTTTAACTAAAGTCCCGTATAACCCAATACCAGGTAACTGGCATTCAATATGAATAATTTCCTTAAACCTAAAGTAAAGTATAATCTTCGTCGTCTAATGGAGGCAGATACAAACTCTGAGTTTTTAGCGATCTACCAAATGGTTTTGATGTGTTTGGAGTACTTTGCAATCCATTCGGTGAAACAGGCAAGTCAATATTTAGAGAAGGAGAAGACAAACTCATGCTACTTGAGTTTGAAAATCTCCACATTAGCTCTTCCTTTTCCATTGATAATCGTTTGACTTTTCTCTCTTCTTTCACCAAGTGCGCTTGCAAATTTTCTCTTTCCACAGAAAGTTGCCTGAAAAAAAAAAGAAGAATATCATAAACAACTCATACACAGCATATTAAGGCCCAGTCAAACTCCTGTAAGTGCCCCCAAAAGGGGGTCTGGGCATAGCTGCAGGCTAAAATGGGGTCCCGGGAAAACTAGCTGAGGGGGCCTTTCTGCCAGTTTGAACAGCCAGCCCGACCAGCCAAGTGGCCTAGGTTGGTCTGCAAATCTTTACTGCTTCTAAAAACATAAAACCTAGTGCCACTAAGTAATCTTAAGGGTGAAAACGAATCTTGAAAATTCGGAGACGTTAACCCTTTTACCCCAGGGAGCGCCATATGACCCATTGCCAAAAAAGGTAAAACGTCATTCTTCAAGAGGTAAATAAGAACATATTTTTTTATTATGATATTCAAACGCAAGTTCATCCTTTGAATTAAGTATGGGTTTAAATTTGCTCCCCGTGCAAAAGAATAGGAAAATAAAATTTTGCAGTTGATTAAAAATTTATGCATTGATAAAATGCATTTGTGCAGAAGAAAATTCGAGCTTCAAAATTCTCATTTGAGGGATTTGCGCCTACTAACCTGGGCGCAAACGGAAACTTGGGCAAAAAGCGTTCTTAGTATCTTCACACGAATTCAGCATGCAAGCTTTAATTTTGTAAATTGTAAACCAATAATTTTATGGCAAGAAAATATTTACTGACAAAATATCAAACACTACCAAACTTATGCTTGCTCGATCTTCATAACACAATAACAGAGATCAGAGTAGAAAACCATATTAAAGAGATATGAAAACATATATAAATATAATCATAAATACCTTTCACAGTGAGACTTGTTCAGTAGTGCTGCATTTAACGCCTCTTTCTCTTGAGTTAATTTCGTGTAATTTTTCTCAAGTTCATAAAAATCTTCCAACTGAAAATGGGAAATGAAAAAAGTCAGATTCAAAGAACAAATAAAATTCACATATATATATATATATAAATATATTGCTAAATAATAAATAATGAATAACGAATATCTTTGTGTTATCGTGAACAGAACTGAATAAAAGAAAAAGTGGCTCATGCATAAAATTAAAACAAAGTACAAAATAAAAACTTACTTTCTTTTGAAGCTCCATATTATGGGTTCTCACTTTCCTAATGTCTTCATTTTTCAAATCTATCACTGCTTGCAAACTTTCTAATTCGGCTGGTAAATTTTTGTACTTCGCTAATGCATTCTATAACAATAAAGTTGTGATGAGCTATCTTTGCAGAAAAGTTTTCATGAAAAGGATTGTTTTGTACAATGAAAAAAGGGAGCGGAAAAAGAATATTTTATGTTTGAACTGCATATATACATACATACATACATACATACACACGTACAGTAAAATCCCGCAAACAAGAACCTAGAAAAATAAGAACCTACAGACTGATCTTTCAGAAAAAGGTGCCCAAAAGATAAGAACCAAAAACAGATTGATATGTTTCTATGTTCTTATGAAATGGTACACAGTAGCAATTTAACGAGAAATTTGTCATTTTTTCCAATATGCAGTTTAATTAAAAAAAAAATGTTGGAGGATTAGACATCAAGTAGCAATATAGACCGTTTTAATAAGAACCTCACTTGGAAAATGGTAATAGTACCATATTGATAAGAACCTATTCAGTCTAACAAGGGAAGATTTCGTAACAATAGTGATATCGATACGTCAATTTCAAAGCGATTAGCCATTCAAAAGAAAGCGAATTCTCTCAAGCAGAAAATCAAAACACGGCTTTGTTTCACTATTGTTACAAAATCTTCCCTTGCTATTCAGTCTGTTTAAAAAAGTAGGTTTTACTGCATGTGTGTGTGTTTACCTGCAATCTACTTTCAATGTCTTTGCTAAGCTCGTCTTGTAATTCTTTTGTTCTTGTTTCAAAATCAAGGCACTTTTGCTGTGAAGTTTCCAATTGAAACTAAATAAAACATGTTTGCAAATTATAATGTATAACTGTTATTTGTCATATATCTAAAAATGGTGTGTATCTTATCTTGGCAAAGATCTAGCACCGATCTTTGTCATGGGGAAGAGCCAAAGAACGATTGATTTTACGTTCCGATTTTGCTGCTGAGGCAAAGTAATAAAAGCAAAAACGTGTGAAGATACATCAACCTCAGCGAAAAGAGAGTAATAACGTCCGTTCCATTACCGATAGGATAAAAAGAAACAGAAACAATAAAATACGAAGATTATGAGAAATTTTTGCATTTAATTGCTAGTTTCTGAAAGTTTCAAAGCACACTTTCACATTATTGTCAAATTCTAAAGAGTCACATAAATCTACCTGCAATTCTTGTAGCCTGTCTTCATATTCCAAACAAATTTCCTCTTTTTCGGTTTGAAATTGAGTTTCAATTTCTACAAAAGAATAACAAGTTCATACACAAATAAGATATTTTACCATAATGAACTGCGTTAAATTGAATCAGTAGGTGATTCCATCAAAATTAAGTTATGAAACGCAATTGATCACGTATGTCTCAGTAAATACCAGCAAAATTTCCAAGAATCCAATGAATAATCAGTTAGTATACCTTCAGTTGCCTCACAGCATTCGTTTTCTTTCTTTTGCAAGGAATTGTCATATTCCTCCCTCAATGATTTTACAACAGTCATGTGTTTATCCTGAAGCAATGAAATCTGTTGAAAAAATATATAAATATTATACATATACCTATATATATATATATATCAATATGTAAAAGGAGAGCAGAGCGTATCGTGTTAACCACATATATTTATTGCAAATTTGATTATATATGTATTCTTACAAATTCTATGAATATGCACAAAGATGTTGGTGTTGAGACTACCAAGGAATTAGCATCATGTGTGATAAACAGGGATTACTGGAGTATGATTCATAACGCTTGCCTGGGGGCGACCAAAGTAAGTGGCCAAGTAAGTAAGTATATGTACAAATAGTGTGAGTCTCTCAAATGTTTCCCACGTTTGATTAACGCTATCAACATCGTAAAAAGTAATATGATCTTGCAATGTCAGGGAATGTCAATGTGGAGTGTTGAGCAAATTTGACGAGAATTTGATGGTCTATGCCAGGATTCACAATATTTGACCTTACTTTCGAATTTTGAGTCAAAACTAAAAAAAGTGAGGCAAGAAATAAATGTATACCTCCTTCTCCTGAGCTTCCTTCAAATCAACAATGGCCTTTTCAAATCTTTCCGTTGCTAAAATAAATATTACGTTAACAGATTAAAAAAGACAAAATTTATACTATATATATATATGTAAGATCTAACATCAATTCAATGTTCAGACCAATTCCGATGTTTGATAATTGCATAATTTTTAGATTATTTGTGTTGATTAAAATTTTAATTATATTTGAAAAATGTGTTGTTTAAAGACCTACAAGAGCTTTAACGTACCGTGTATTATCTAACTCAAATGAGCACCCCCTCAAATGAGAAAATTTATGAGCCCCCCAAACTCTACTGATTTTTTATTTTGATGATTTATAAATGCCTAGTACATAGCTACACCACAGTTACGTATACTTACATATAAACTATAAAAGACTTCTAATATATTGCATAAAGTGCGGTGCTTTAGTTACAGATTTATTTTCAAACGTATTTTGAAAATATGCGTATTTTGATTTGATTTTCTTAAGTTTTAAATAAATGCTTTGTATAATATTTAATATAAAACCGAGTTTTTAACAAAATATTTTCTTCTATGATATGTATATTATTAGTGAATTAATTGAAAATGTAATTAAGTGCTCATTAAAGACTTAAAGACGTTAGAAAATATTCAAGGATCAGGTTATTCTTCTCTGTGTCCCTGTGTACTAGAAGGTTGTTGCTGTTTTGACTAGGATAACTGGAGGAAAGGCATGACTTCAATTTTTTTTTTGGTGCTTGCGATATTGACAATTTAACATTGCAAAAAAGGTAACTTTCAACAAAATTTTACAAAATTTCCTGCGAGATCACTCTTTGAAGAAATTCCTGCGACCGTTGGTCACACGGTCGGCTGCTTTTTCAAGCCATGCCATAAAACACTATTCTGTACACGAAACGTGATAACTAGCAACGGTAGATTCTTTTAATCAAGAAATTCAGGTCTTACAAAACAGTGCGATTTGTTTCTTTGTCATTAAAAAGAATATTTTTCACACCCATGAACTCACTCAATCAAATCAAAATAAACAGAGAAAGCTAAATTTTGGGGTTTAAATCACTGTGATTTACTTGGCTGCGTAGAAAAGAAGAAGTGAAGGTTGCGTAGCAAAGGCTGCGTAGTAAAGAAGAAGTAAAGGTTGCGTAGTAAAGGCTGCGTAGTAAAGAAGAAGTAAAGGTTGCGTAGTAAAGGCTGCGTAGTAAAACACAGTGGAGTTCTCAGCAGAATATTCGTCTTCCTATCATTTCAGGAAGCTGGCATATTCCTCCCTCGATGTTTTCATAACATAACATAACAGAACACGAAACGAAACGAAACGAAACGAAACGAAACGAAACGAATACGAAACGAATACGAAACGCAGAACAAGATTAATTTATTTGTTGATAGTGTTGAGTTTGAGTCAATATGGGTCTTTTGTAAAACAAAATAAAACAACTTTAGAAAAACGCAAATACCTTCGCTAGTTTCTTTTGCATGCTCCTCTTTTATTTCAAATTTCACTGAATTCATTTGTAAATCATGCTCTTTCTGTACATCTTCTAAGCGGTTTTTATATTCAATAGATGCTTGGCTAAATTTTTCTTGCAGTTCATTCAACATCTGCTGATTTGAAACTATAAGAAAACCAAAAGAATATTTAAAAAATTAAGAAACAAGAATGTAAAAATAAAAACCAAACACCCAAAACTACAATAAATCAAAATCTTTAAAAATTATTTCAAAAACAATTTTTGGATTGCTTCAAGTGTTTATGGGGGAAGAGCGTCCCGCTTTGCAGGGTGGTTGTCTTGGGAAATCCTATTTTGATAGTCACACTCTTATGAAAATAAATGCTTGAAAACTGTTCATACCTTCACAGTTTGCATTCTCTCCAAGTTTAAATTCAAGGTTCTCATTTTCCTTTTGAAGAAAATGTTGTTTTTTGCTTTGCTTTTCAATCTGCAGAAGAGAAGAAAAATATAAAAACAACGAACAAAGTTGAATAAAAAACGACAATATTTTCACTAATAAACGCCTATTTTTGAATTAACGTCTTCTCTTTTCAGAAAAAAATGATGCTAAACGCCTCTCTCTGATCAGAGGGCGGAAAAGAGGCTGAAACTCCATGCTCCAGTAGTTTGTTTTTTTAATTTTTCCATCTCCCTTGTATTTTTTCTGACTCAAAACTTTCTTCTACCTGCAGTTTTCAATGAATTTCAAGAATGAATACCCTTGTTCTTTTTCTGAATAAATATCCCTTCTCTTCACTTTTTAGGGCAATTATCCTTTCTCCCTTTGTCTGTTCTGCCCCCTGTACAATGAACACTTCCTTCTAATAAATCCTGCACCCACCAGAGGAAAACATATATTAATAGCGTATTGGAAAACAATATTAAAGTGTAGAAACTAAATTTAACGACTAAATGATGAAGGAAAATAACGACAAAATTTAACGTAAGAATATATGAATTTATATGTTAGCAAATATTTTGTCTTGGCCTTTTGTTTTGTCTTTGGTGTACGAACAGTAATGAAACAAAATAAAACAAAAACAAGCACATACCGTGTCAATGTGTTGTTTGATGACAACGATAAAGGCTTCCATTGCAACATTCTTCTGTTTCATCCCATCTTTCAGTAAATTAATTTGATTCTCACACTCAACACACTTTGCCTTTAATTCTCGTATTTTCTCTTGTTCTTTGGCGTGCAATTGAACTGATCCTTGCGGACTTGGTGGTTTATCGTGCTTCGGCTGTGTTGCCCTTGGTTGCAGGGAAAATTTTCTTGGTGCCTCAGCGTGTTTAACTTTGGAATCTTTTTTTGGATCAATATCTTTGGTAGCTTGACATTTTAGCGGTCGCTTCGCGTGTCCTAGAACAAATAGATATTATATCAAAATCAGGTGAATAAAAAAATACCAATAATGGATCAACCGTTTTCTGATCTTTCTTCCAAATTTCGAGGAACATTATTGTTCGTAAACGTTATACATTTCCACAACAATAAAATCATGTTTTATTTATTTTAAATTGTTGTGTTTAATTATTGTAATTTAACAGATTTAAGATGGTTTGAAATTGCTGCTGATAAATTGATTTCAGATGATCAAAATCTTGAATTAGAAAATCTTACGTTGATTAATTTTAAATTTGAATCTGATCATATATAATATTTGTTTAAATTTATTCCATTTGTGAGAATATTTGTGCTTATAAAGATGATTTTAGAAGCTGGACAGTGGGAAAAATTGATATATATATGTATTAAAAGGGACAAGAAAGGGATGGGAAAAATAAGGAAATTGTATCTGTGGTTGTGATGTGAGTGATAATGTAAAAATACATTTAAAAGTGAGCTTGAAGACGTTACATGAATCAAGGACGCCAATGAAAAAGCAAGGGCCTAAAAGAGAGTAACAATAGCTCATTATGTGGCTCAACGCACGTGATTTAATTGGTTTTCATTTTACTGCAATCACTGTATAAGCTTGTATGAAGCGACGAAAAAACCACGTAGTTCTGATTTCAAAAATGAGTTTTGGTTGCTAATTGGATTTAAATGTTTTTAAAAATTAGCAGTACTTATGATATAAAATAGAATACTTTTAAGGGAACTTTTGCCCCTTTGCCCCTCCTGCTGAAATTTCGAAAACCCTCCTGATGAAATTAGAAAATTGCAAATTTCGGACCCAAAAAAATGTGCTAAGCCTCCCTGTCAATTTTTTTTAGTACTATAATTATATGCGCCATATAATTTTATCCCCCCCCCTGGCATGTAAACTGACATAATCCCACCAAAATTATCTGAAAAATATTCCTGGCAACGAAGTTGCAGTTCGACTCCATTGTCATAAAATAGCCACAACAAAAACTAAATTTAACAAGTTTAGTTTGGCTTCAGAAGTGAAATCTGCTGCCATATTGTTTCGGATTAGCTTTTTGATTGTACGACAAAAAAATGACACAGTTAAACAATATGATGTCTGAAGCAGGAATCTAAGGCCTCCAGGTTTTTCATAATACAGATTGTCTCAGATAAGAGTAGTGGACAAATTACCTTCACGTAAATTTAAAATCAAATTTTAATGTAAATTTTAACTAGCAGCGTTACTGCCACAATAAGGTTCTTTCCGATAAAGTAGAACCAACATTACTCTGATGTTAATTTCATTAAGATGTAAATTTGACGAATCTAAAAAACCCGAGATTACTTGGTGTAAGATTAAAGGCGAGAAAACGAAACTTAGAGATTTCGGCATTATCTTCGAGCAAAGCTTTACATCCAACATGCTCAAAATAAGGTAAGAACATAATTTCTGAACTCAAAGACCAGAATTTACAAGACATTCGTTTTTTTACTATCATACGTTAAATTGAATAGCATCAATAAGCTTTTAGCGCATCAATAAGTAAGAGGGACTGAGGAGGATGGGGCAAACCGAACAGTACATCTATTGTTGTTGTTAGCTTCTTTTATTGTTCTTTTGCGTACTTTGAAGGATACCCTGTGGCTACCAGATATAAGTCTGGTACCCAAGGTAAAAGGAGGAGGGGAGTAAACAAATTGTCAAATTAGTGCCTGTGTATTCTATGGAGGCCCCAAAGAGCCCCTTGAAAGTAAACAATTTAAGTCGCTCTTACTAATTAAATAATGAAACAATGATAAATAAAATGTTGATTGATAAAAGCCTAACACGAACCTGGTACAACAATTCGGCTTGTTGCTGTCGTGGTGTTACTTCTTGATGTTGACTGAGCTGTAGAAAGACTCGTTTTGCTTGCCAAGCTGTGACTTGATTTTTTCCCTCCATTTTGTTCCTGAAAGTACTGCTTTGATAGAGCTTCTTTGCCAGCCAATTCTTCGGCAGTGACTTGAGAAGATTTTCGGAAGGCAGACGTCGAAGACGAGACTCTTCTGTTCTCTTTAGCACTCGACGAATCTAAAAAACGCGATATTACTTGATGTGAGATAAAAGGCGATAAAACATGACTTAGAGATTTGAGCATTATCTTCGACCAAGCCTGGTTTTCTTGCAACATGCTCAAAACAAAGTTCGAATTATTTCAAAAGGCCTAACTACGTATATAACCAGCAGGTTGATCATAACAAATTTGACAGGGGGATAACTGCGAACACTGACAAATCTTTTCAACAAGAAGTTTCAGAACAAAAAAATGTATATCTTAGCAACAAGTCAGCGAATTATCAGAACATTCATTTCTTTGAAAACTCATTTTCTTTGAGTCGTATTTTTGAATTTCAACATTTCAACTTCAAAAGCATCTAGCAAACAAATCGCAAAGGGTTGCTAATACTTGTCCCAGACGACACTGGAAGGGGGCTGTCACGAAAAATGTGTGGAGTAGAATTATACATTTGCCGATAAATAGAAAGCTCAGCTTTGCCAACTGAATTTCCAAACGATGTGAAATTGCTGAGTAAACACCGATTTACATTTCCAGGGAGTAGCACCCCCGGAGAGGCCGAACCAGGGAGAATAGTGTCTAAGACGGCAAACAAAGCAACCGTAAAGAACTCGCCCTAGTATATCTACATTTGCAAAATATGTTCAACTGTGCAAATTGTTTTTTAAATAATTGCTTTTCTCGTAGCCTTGTGATTGTTTCTTATTCAAATGCACAAATATATAAATACCTGAGGTACCTGCATTATTCATTTTCCAATACATACACTGACATGCTTGTTTTAAAAATAAAACAACCATCTGAATTGAAACAGTTCATCTACCTTTTATCTCATTGAAGTTGAAAGTTCCTTATTCTATTTTTTGTGACAGCACTGACGTGTAATGAACAAGTTCTTTATAAATTAAAACTTTTAAGAAGATCAGTTGATACTGTTATAAATATATTTTATCTATCACTATCGAAGACAGAAAACTCGAAGTTGCACATACATTGGTCATTATCACAAGCATTAGCACCCATGCAATTTTATTGTGTCCAAGCACCTATGTGTGTTTGCATTTTTTGTGTTTTCTATTTTTTGGTTTCTAGAAGCCAAAAACCGAAAAGAATAGAAAAGACACCGCGATTCTTAATGCCCGTGCTTCATCACCTTATTGCATTCTCAAGGATCATTGTCTACGGTTTGATTTCACTGAATTGGGCAATAATAAACTGATAACAAAGATATCTCCGCAAAACAACAATGCAATGTTAAACCAATGCCATAGTCATGGTCGAAACTAAACCAATGCTAAAACCAAGGCAAAACCAAAACAAATAAAGCCTACGAACATACAGAGCAAAGAAGAACAAATGTCATTTGGTAGATCGTTCGGTGGGCTTTACTTGTTGTCAGAAATCAGCTTGAAGAAGGTATCGCATTACAAAAGAAAACTCCCTTCAGGCAATCTACCTGAAACGTATTTTGGAGAAATGTTTATATGGATATTTCACATTTAACAATCTTTCATCAAAATAACGAACTCGTCTAAAATGAATTCGTTGTAGGATTGTAGGCCTATGTTTATTTTTCTCCATGAAACCAAGTTGTAAGAAGTACTGCGATCGTCAAAAAGCTAAAGTAAAGGCTAAAACATTTCCAGTACTGGGATTTAAATTTTAAGAAACCAAACCACATATGTCAGGTCAACAATTTTTCATACATAAAATCATATGAACTATTGTTGTCAGTTGTGTTGAAAAAAAAATGCTGCATCCATACAGATGTAGGCAAGTTCTTGTTCGGGTCTTTTAATGAATGTGTTTGTTTTGTTTAGAAATTTAGGAATTTAAGACTGCAAATACAATGATCGATAATAATAATAGTAAAAATAAAAATAATACGAATAACTTCAAGAAATTTTCAGAAATAACTTCAGAAACTCGTAAGAAATTTTTAGTGCTAAATTTTTTGAAAAGCTAAGAAGCATTCAGTACTAGTGTACGAGGTTCTGTTGTAGTATTTTGAAACACAGAAGAATAAATAGCGACACCTAGTCGACTGCTACAATGAAAATAATGTATTGTTATGTTGAAATTATGAATTATGCAGTGTTGTGAATTCCTAATAATACTAAGTGTCATTGATTTCATTTAAATTCCGTAAAAAGTTGCTCAGAATGTTTAAACTGCCGTTGCCCTGAAACTGAAAGACATTTTGCAAACGAAAATCTAAAGATCAAAGATCGAAGATGAATGAAAACATAACACGACGCATCCGTTATCTAATACCTGCTGACCACCTAAACTAAAACAGAAATGCACGCACAACATTTAACATTACAATGAGTTAAAGCTAAACCTCTTTTCGTCTTCTTTGACCTTCTCATGAGCCCATGGGCATCTCCGTCGCGAGCAAAAAACTTTCTCAAATTCATGTTTGTTCGCAGTTTCCCATCGTGTATCCTCACAGGCAAATGTGTTGTGCGAATTCCCTGATCTTTCCACGGTGTTCGCTGAGGCGATGGTTTTGACGACAACAGGTCGTTAGTTTTTGCCGCAAGAACGGTGGAATCGATATGCGTTCGCCCTAGCCAAGGAAAATTATTCTCGCCTGCCATAATTATGAGAAACTCCCTCAAGAATGAATTCAGAAATGATTGAAAAGTGTACGATGCAAAAATGTAAGATGTGATTAATTATTAAACAGTTGAAAAGCTTTTTTATATTGTGTGGAAAGACCATCTTAAGAGATAGTGCAAGATCATCTGACTTTGTCTTTGATTATATTCAAAGGACGTAATTGATGTGGATTCTGAGGAAAGCAACCAAAACAAGCAGGTGAACTAATTTATCGTAAAAAGGCAAACATTAATTGACGTTCACTGAAATTTGATCGATGGAATAATCCGTAAATAGCGAGCTCAACGGTCTGGATTTTCGCCTTCTTATGTTTCACTGGAAAGTGAAGTGTAAAATGCACACTTGTGTGCAAGAATATTGCTGTAAAATATATAGAGGAAGAGGCATGGTGGACTCGTGTATAATTTAAAATGAAGTTGGCTACTTTTGTTACGAAAGTGATCCACATCCACGCGACGATTAGACGATGAATTATTAGGCAAAACTTTTAACCAGTAAACTGCAAAACTATAGATTTTCTCCAAGGGTCTAGGATCGGGGTAAACCTTCACAGTTTGATTTTAAAAGTGAGCTGTTTTAACGAAAAAACGCTACACCAAGTGAAATTTCTAATTTTACCTTGAATGCAAACAATTGTTTCGTAGAAAAAAGTTTTCCGCCATGGTCAGCCGTCAGTGTTATAGACACTGAAATTTCACTGTCAGGATACAATGAAGCGAGGCTTTAAGAGTTCTGTTATCAAAATTCGAGTTTGTACTTTGTCATTGTTCGAATTACGAGGCAGAAAAGTTTACTGACTTGCTTGTGTATTTTGATGAGTTAAAGGATAGCCTTGCATTATTGCTATGACGATTGTTATGAGGTCGATGCCGGTGTAGCGCCTGCCCAGCAACTGTACAAACATTCCAGATTTGCTTGCCAACCCGTTTGACCTCATCAACAATTGCTTTACAAAAAATATTTGCTCGTTACAAGCAAAACTTTAAAACAATATTTTCACAAACATCAAACAACAAATTCATTCAGTAAAATGATCATGAAAAACATTTCAGCAACACGTGACGAGTATTTCATACTCAAATTTCAAATCTTGTCACAACGATGTCTGCTCATTTGGCCAGGATCAAGAGGAGAGCGTCGATATTGCCGTGAACTTTCTGAAACTTTCAGTAATTTCACGAACGAAACAATGGAAAAAAGTCAACATAACAAATATTCCCAAACATGCTGTTGTACAATGAATCCACCGAATTCGTGCATAAAATTCCGTATTCAAGACAAACTTTGCTTGAAATTCCGCATCCAGTCGTAGCGGTAAATTCCGTAGCTCTTCGTTTTCTGATCGATTTCGCATGGTGAACACAAAGTAAAAATGAAGGTTGAAACTCAAACAATAGAAGAAAAGAAATAATTCAAAACAAGCCAACCTTTCTGCTTCCGTGATACAACGAAGTACATGATCAACCAATAACCAAATTTGCCAAAATGTAAATATTAAACTTCACACAAACATATTCCTTTTCTTTTTGAAAATCAAGCAACAATTTATACTTCGTTAAACATTAATGATGTAGACCCAAACAGCTGTAAACAGGCCAAAACTAAACTTCCGATAAGTAAAATTTTCACCAAAAACGACTGGGTTGACTGTGTCAAATGAATTAAGTGGCTTGTGCCTTATTTATGTACAGTGGCAATGCTATCAGCGAATAAATAAATTACATCAAAGCTGTGATCTGAAAAAAAATATCCTGATACGGAACACGCTTTTTCAATGTAACAACAAGACCTTTTGTCCTCGTCACGTCTTTTAATACTTTTTAAAGTGCTGGGAATACAGTTGAACCCCGCTATTTCTCAAAAAGAATGAAATTTGTTCGAAATAGTGAGTTTACAAAATAACAAAAGCTAAATCAACATTGAAAGCTTTGAAAGGATATACGAAACAGTGAGAGTTTGAGAGGCTCAACCAGGGGCGATCTGGTATTAAAATTGTAGGGTGGCTAGCAAACCAAAAAGGCCCCCAGTTCTGGGTGTGGCTAGCAAGTCAATGTACAAGGGCCTTGCATTTTGCAAAAAGGCCGTAATATACTTTTTATTTTACATATCACCAGAGGGCCCGAATGGTGATTGCCACTTTTCTACCCTGGGCCAGACCGCCCCTTGGGCTCAACTCAACTACTATTAAGCACAAAATTGAGGTTTAAAGCGATAAAAGAAGAAAATGCACGTACTTACCAGAAACTTTTGGAAAATTTCTTGCAGTGACTTTGTAATCTTTTGGTACAGAACTTTTCCTTGGAACTTTGCTATCAGATTGTGATTTTGAGTTCCCTTTCGGCTTCGACTGCTCAAAATTTGCGACAAGATCGCTCACTTTCTTGTTAAGCTTCTTAGGAAGTTGGACTTTTTTGTCAATACTCTCCCTTCTTTCCTTTCCCGAAGACACGCTTGCTTGCAACTGACGCGACTGCATTGACTTCAGAGCAGACGTATCTTTCTTAAAACTAACGGGTGAATCAGAATATCTCCTTGGCGTCTTGGACGGTACTGGGGTCTTTGCTGACAACGCAGCCTTTGATAACGGTGGCGTTTTTACGAATATTGGCAGTCCAGAGGATGGCCTGTGAAGAGAAGAAAGTTTATCGACAACGGGTCTCTTTTGGCTGTCACTATCGTCCTTGTTATCCCCAACGTTTTCGATATTTGGCGACCTAGCTTCTTCAGTTGTGCATGAATCGGCGTCTTCTAAACACGCAGCGTTGTCTATTGCTGCCATTTCAGCTTCTATACTTGCTTCTTCTGCAGTAAGCAATTCTTGCTCTTGCACAGTTAGACATTTTCCATCCTGGTCATAATTAAGAATACCGTTTTCCGCAATTCCATTTTCCGAATTCTCATGACGAGTATTTTCATCTACGATATCATCATTGCTTTTTTTTTCAACTGCAGTTTGTTCTCTGTCGTTGGCTTTGTTATTATTAGAAATTGCATTTGAATCAGTTAATTCATCTTCTTTAACATCCTTTCCGTTGTCTTCAACTCCATTTTGCTGTGAATGTGTCAGCAATTCTGAAGAGGTTCGGTTCTTCTTTGCCCAAGGTTTCCTTACTATTGGTGGCGATTTAGGAAATCTTCCACTAGGTGAACGCACTCTACCGTAATGTGTCATGTCCGAAAAGGATCTCTTTAAAGCAAGTAGTTCCTGTCTTTGATAACCATTTTCATCGTATGACACGTAATTTTCTTTTGGGAATACGGCTCCGTATGACAGGGATCTTCTTAATGCTCTTGGTGATGGTGTCCGGAACTGAGAACTTCGAATACGCTTTTCGATCCCAGTCAAACTTCTGCTTAATTGAGCACCATCTAAATCATCTTTTGTCGTATTTCTATGAAGTTCCACAGAATCTTTTGGTGACTTTTTAGATCTGGGCCAAGTGCCTGATTCAAATTCTGGGTAATTAATCTCTTCTCCGGGAACAATTATTTCATTTTCAGCTTCTTGCTTATCGTTAGGGAGCGAACAAGCTGTTTGATGTGCAGTCACATAAAATAAAAGACCATCTCCAAATTCGAGTTTCTTGCCCGACTCGGAAATGTTTATATTATTGTTGTCGTCATTGTCATCTTCACTGACACTGGCAATTTTAACTTTCAGAGGTGAATTCTCAACACCAACCTCAGCAGCTAATATTGTCTTCATGTTGTCATCTAGTTCTGTCTGTTCAATATCAGACTTTAAAAACACATTCGCCCTTGCTTCGGAAGTATTTGGCTCTGTTATAGTTTCATGAAGAAGAGTCTCATTTTTGTCCAAGCTTGTTGGCAATTCTTCTATGGAAGTCTCCTTTTTTAAAACATTAGTGCCTCGTTTCTTCCTTGATTCATTTGACAGCGAGAAAGATGTAATTTTAGATGATCCATCTCCTAAGTAGAAATAAAACTTATGGCAAAAAGTACTAAAAATTGCTTTGGTATTGCATTTTGCTTGAAAATAAGAATCTTTATCAAACAAAATTGTTTCCATTTTGCTACCTGATAATTTAAACATGAAAACGCCGAGATATACTGTGCAATTGAATAATGCAAACTAAATTCAGACCAGTTCATTGTATTAACACTAACAATATATACAAGCAAAAGAAAGAAAGACTCACAGAACATAATTTTTTTTGCAAAAGTCAAAATATTGACCACTAAAATAAACATGTACTACTTTTTTGACTAATTGAACAGAACAAAAAACTTTACAAAAACAACAAAAAGGAAATCTTATAATTTTATAAATTCTAAAAACGAATGTAAAAATGAGAACAATGTTTTTTCCCTTCAATTAGAGAACAGGCAAAACATTTCTTGAATTCAGAATATCTGGGAGAATGTCAGCCAGGTTTTGAATTTAATTGCAGTGTCATCAAAACGGGGGGGGGGGCAGGGGTCTAGCCCTCCCAATAATTTCAAGAACTCCTTGTTCTCCATTGTTCTGAGAACAATAAGTCCACAATCTGCTACAGCTTCTGACAGCACTGTAATTGGTCTGTTGAAACATATCATACCTTTGCTGCTTGAGCTAGCTACATCCTCAACAAGAACAACTTTCTCAGCAGGAATGAATATCCCATAACCAAATTTACACTGGAAATACTTTATGCCTTTCACAGTGCCATTATTCCTTCCATCTGGTTTGCTGAGTTCAATACCACACCATATGCCAGAGCTGAATTTGGTTTCACCAATAAATCTCAATGTTCCAATTGCAAGTTTGTTTGACAAAGGTAGCTTCACTTTGGTTCCAACAGTAAGACCATGATGTGTAGGATGGCTTTGATGTTCAATAAATGGTTTAGGCCCATTTTTGGCATCAGTTGGTTTAACTTTTTGACTAACGAACTTCGAAACAATCTGGATGCTTGGCTGAAAAAATAAGTAAATGCTCCTGTACTAAGATACTGTACTTGAGTACAATGTATATATAATTATCAAAATATAACCATTATTTTCAAAGTACAGGGTGTCCCCAAAAAAGGTAACAACTTTGATTGAGGCTAGCAGTGTGAGTTTTAACTCAAATCTATTCAGAACAATTTTAAAAATAGTTTTTGGTAGTAAACTTAAAAATTGATACCTAGTTTGTTAATATTTGTGCAACGAGCGTCGAGGAATAAATTCTGAAAGTTTGAATTTGCCTCCAACCCCAAACCAGAGGTCTAGATTAAACTGCATCTTTAGATCTTATAGGTTTAGATCTTATTAGATCTCTTAAATCATAGCGATTTACAAAATGAATTCTATGGTGCTTCAACACACACTCGGAAAGAAATTCCAAAACTGAAAATTAAATATGCTTATTTATGGATTTAGTGCTTTCTCTTTTTTCAGCATTTTCATCAAAAATCTACCAAATTGAAAGAGCAATTTTAGTTTTCAACAAATTTATTCATGGACAACTAATTGTTTACAATACACCACTTTAACGAAAATGCGCCATTATGGATTTATTCAAAATTTTGCTCAATGAAATTTTTGACTTCAA
>JAYJMH010021548.1:0-44718 GCA_036873815.1 Phacellophora camtschatica
GTTATTTGATGTTTTCATTTCCTTCATTTACTTACAGATATGTCCAATACGCTATTCAGGTTGCATAAAGTAAAAGTACCCACATATAAGAACCGCAACTTATAAGAACCTTTACCCTAAACGTTTTACCATAAATTTCTGAAAAATGTTGTAATTTTGAAGAAACTAATGAGAAAAAAATTTTGAAAAACCTTAAATTAAAGTAATTCCTGCTCCCTGCAATTATAGACTGAACCCCTTTATTTTATCATTTCAAAATACTGTATGATTTGCTATAAAAATAATTATTATTTATTTGAGCTAAATTACATACTTCTTCCCACTTATATAACATCAGATCTGAAAAAGACTCATTCGTACAAACGATTGCTGCACTTGTCGTCAAAGTAAATATGGATTTTGATCTGAATTGAAAATCATAAACTTATTTGCACAAGACTTCTAGCTAAGAGTCAACATTTGCAACTTCTGCTTAGAGATCACATACAAAAATGGATATGCATGTGTAACAACTATATACATTTTTAGTGCGAGAATACCTTTTTGAGATTTTAGGCTAGTTTTACTCAAAACATTGTAGAAAAAAAAACATGTAGATGAGCTAAATTTTGTGAACAACAAAATTTTAATATCGAAAAAGAAGAGAAATAGAAGAGATCTTGACAACCCAAAAAATTAAGCTGGAATATACGAAAAAATACTTTTCTTTCTCTGGTGTAAAAACGTGAGAATAATGTTGGCAAAACCGATTTCATAATTGTGTTCTGTGATGGTCTTACGTGGGTTTTTAAGAATTCCGAGCACCCCAAGAGCACGACCAAGAGCCCCAAGAGCACGATCAAGCGGTCTATTTTATATTTGTTCAACTTTCTTCTCAACAAAAGTGATCGAAAAGACTATTTACAAGGAATGGAAGTTCTATAACCCCTTAGCTTAAAATTGTCTTAAATACTGCTTGCGTACATAGGGCATAAATAACAATTGAGACTCAAATTATTTGAGCAAAATCTTAAGAAAGACTTGTTTTGACCATAGTTCTTGTTATAAACTGTGTAAATAGCAATTTAAATATTCACTTTCAACATAGAGCATAAAATGCACTCGGAACAATGAGACTTATTTCCAAAATCTGAAAAGTTGTCGAGGCAATCAAACAATTCGTCTGAATACACCTTTAGCTGAAGTTGGTGAGAATTTCGCAACTTCCAAGTTATTTGAAAAGAAAGTCAAATAAATGAAAGTTATCTGATGAACCAACGGACAAGATCCTTTCGAGGCAAAGAAGTTGCAAAGCAAAATTCTTTCAGAGCAAAACAGCATCGTTTGACAAAATTGTGATGTGTCAAATGTTTAAATTTGTCGACAATTAACTTTGATGCTAGCAAGATAATATAAAGAGAACTAATTCTCTTTATTCTATCTTGATACTAGGTTGGCTGCTTCTTTGTTTCTTACTGGAACGTTTCCCTCTATGTTTCTGAAAGCAAAATTAAATAAAGAAATGGTCGAAGAGTCTTTTTCTAAAAGTTTGTTCCATGTTTGTCTTCTGGTTTAAAAAACTAATTTTATGCCAATCTGGTTGTACCTCAGTCGATATTACCCAACAAAAACAAAATATCAAAGAAGATCTAAATATTAGAAGTTGTGTCTGTAATGTTATTCTTAAGAAACAGGTACCATCTTCGATTTTTAAATGATATTATATTTTGCAAAATATTTATGTTATGCATTATGTTTACGGTATGTTATGTTGTTTTGCATTTCCAGCTCAACCACGGGTGTTAGGAATCACGGTGTGTGCTTTTGACTTTCGTGCGTTCTCTATATTTGGTTTCTCATCACCTATGCACTGCATGGGTGATGGAAAGCTAAACATAAAAAATAACAAACACACACTACGATTCATAAAGTGCAGACTATGAATGAAAAGTACAACAAGAGTACAACAAGAAAATAAAATAAGTATTCAAAAAATTAAATTTCAAGGTACAACAGCCTTTCAAATGAAAAATATTTGCTGGATATATTTGAAAAAACACAAAAATCAGCTATTCGAAAAACAAGCTGCTTGCAGTTATAAAGCATAGATTACAAGTTAGCGATTTATAACATGGTTCACATATAAAATTAGTGGCAGTTAAAAATTATACAGAATTTAATCTAACTGAATTTCTTTTAAGCCGTTACAGCTGTCCGATAAATTTAAAGTTTGAAGAACAAGGTGCTCGATAAATATAAATTTCGCAATAAATAAATAACATATTTCGTAAATATTCCCAACGCAATTGCAAATAAATTTTTCGTTGTAAAGTTTTTCTGCCAGATATATTTTGATAGGAGACTTTATTTTTGGGGTGCCATGAAGCAAGACAAAGCAAAGGAAAATTTTGAAAACAATGCTTACAGGCAGTAAACCTTAATAATACACATGTTTCTTTTTCTAAAGAAACTTTTTATGAGAAACTCACTCGTGAAACCCATGAAAATTTAAGAAACCTTTACTAGTGAATGAAAAATTGCTAAGAAATTTCTGAAATTTTTTAAATGAAGATTACACAATGCTCAATAATACACATGATGTCAGATGGTTAATTCAGGGAAGAGTATGTATATAACTTTTTATCCTGTACAATATATACCCAGTTTTTGTAATGTTTATGTTGAAAAAAGAATGCATATAGTAAAAAATATAATTTTTTATACAGAACTAAGAAACTTTTAATAAATTTTTATTAGTGAAAATGTTCCAAAATTAAGAAACTTTCACTAGTGGAGCCTTAGCTAAGTTTCTTATGAAAAAACGTTTATTTCGCAAATATTCCCAACGCAGCTGCAAATATAGTTTTCGTTGTAAAGTTTTTCAGCCCGGTAAATCTTGCTCGGTTAGCAAATATTCCCAACGCAGTTGCAAATATAATTTTCGTTTTATTTAGTTTAATGGATCTAGAGCCTCGGGATTTTTTTTCATATTTTCACAATCAAATAATCAATAATAATAAACAATCAAATTGCCTTTTATACTCACCTTTTCCTTATAAATTTGTGTGGGTTTTCCGTCAAAATGTAAGCTCTTTGCTTACAAATGTTTGTACAGATTTCCTTCAAAACTTTAACCAAAAATATCAAACTTTAACCTTATGAAACATTTTCTAGGAGGTAAACGAAGACAGAAATTATTATTAATTATTCTAGATATTTCAACTCTGGCGTGAAAGTTTTAACTGATTACCTTCAAAATTGTGCTTTTTCGTTTCCAGCAGCTTCGCACACAATACTCTAGGGCATCTTCAATCATCCGTTTGTATGCACTCAATATTGATCAAATCAATCGATGAAAGATCTATGAATGAAACAAGAAATACCAGTTAACACCCGTCTCAGTAATAGCTAGACGTGCTTCAATCAGTTTTCACTGATTAACAGAACGAAATAGACTCGGAGCAAGTCTAAGTAATAACTGAGGTAGACTTGGAGCAAGTATAAATAATAACTAGATACAACGCTAATGCAACTAAATTTATATCCAGAGTTTCGACGGGTCAGACTAAGCGGTTAGGCAGTAATTAAAACGATCACGCGACGCAATAATTTTGACCCTGCCGCCGCTCTGTAAGTACTAACTCAGCTGGGAGTAAGAGGTTGTCACCCTACCTCCAAGGGGTAGCATCAAATCAAATGAGAAAAGAGCTGTGTGTTTGGCTTCGACATTAGAGATTGGCCTACTTAATTTACTTACCTAGAGTTTTGCAAGTTGTTGTTATTCATAAAATTGCAATCATTAACATTAGATGAAACTCACCGAGGCCCCGTCCGCCTACCTGAATTGATTCGTTTGAAAACGACCACGACCGAAGCGCCGAAAACCAGGACCGAAGAAAGCAATTGGAGCTGCGGAGAAAACGACCACGCTTTTCACTTTAGCAACAACACCCTCCAAATCAAAATTAGAAACACCTGCAGTCTTTATAAAATGTTTTCACAAATTTGGATTGTGTAATCCCCAAAATGGTGTAGGCTCGGTCCCAGTTCCACAAAAAAAAGATTTAAAAATCATATTATGTTAAATTTAGAGGCAACTCATGTAGGATGAGGCCCTGAAGCAGATTACTCCCACCTTGCTCTCTATCTCGGTGTTGATGTCATTTTTTGATGTCTCAATGTGGGACTTTCTGGAAAACGCACTTTTTTGTAAAAAGCTACAACAACAGCTACGCGTAGACAATTTCCCGCGTTTTTTCGAATTACAAATAAATTATCACAAATGAAACACATTTTGAGTGGCGAATACAAAAGTGAATACCTACACTTTCAAACTTCTCCCAGTGTAAATAGCCTGTGTACAGTTTTATTTCTTCGATAGGGAGCAAAGATTCTGCACGTAGTCTAAGTGAAAAGGCAAACTATTTTATCCCTTGCTTTAATTGCATTCGTGCATGCGCGGTTAGTTGAACCCTTCAAAAACATTAATTTATTCGATTCAAATTATCAGAATATCCGAGTTATCCAAAATTTAAATCAAGACAAGTTCTCAAGGGATACACGATACAGGTCTGAGTCAAGAAAGTCTGAGTCAAAACATATTGTAATCACGAAATTAAAATTGTTCACCTGGCACTGGATATTGAAACTGGAAACAATTGGGAAACAAATTTATAATTACTATTTACGCTGCGCCCACGAGTTCGAATAATTTCGAAACAAATCTTTGCTCATCCTGTGTTATATGTTACTTTGCCTGTTTATACAATCTGAAAAATATGTCTTAAATCAAATAGAAACATCCTGCTATTCTACGAAAATCTACACACCAGATGAATTACCACTGTATATTTAGAATGAATTTTCATTCCCTTTGAGAGGTCGAAATAGTGCAGTTCTAGAGGAAATACGTCATCTTGAACTCCCATTTTAACTCAAACTATTTTGAATATCCTTTGAGAGCTTTCAGTGTTGATTTGGTTTCGGTTATCTTGAAAATTCGTTATCTAGAACGAATTTTCATCCCCCTTGAGAGTTTGAAAAGGCGCAGTTGCAGTTCTAGAGGAAATTCGGTAGCTAAACTTCCCCTTTTAACTTGAAATGTTTTGTACATCCCTCGAGGGCTTACATTATTGATTTAATTTATCTCGAAAAATCAATTTCTGAAAAAATTTTCGTTATAAAAACATGGCCATGATAAAAAACTGAAAAGGTTTCTTTTGCAAATAGCGGCAGACGTCAAAGCTTATTTTATGTTTAATCATGGTGTGCTTCATGCCAACACGGCACTTTTTAACCGTTTATGATGAATACATTCACTAGCTCTATTGCTCTAAAATTCGTCAATCGCTTTGTTTTCGATGTTATGTTTCCAAGGCTACAATAAAACAACGTCCTTCACATAGGCTCGTCACAAAAGACTGGGCTTCGTCGAAGCATTTAATCCGTGACATTCTCCAAACCAATGCTCTTGCGATACTTCAAACTGCGGAATGAGTCTCGTGTCGCACAACCAAAAAACAGCAGTGGCTTAAATTTTAAAATTCAGCTGCAAATGCAAATTATCCCACCAAAATTATTCTGGAGCTCAAAGATAATCGTCCATTCATATTTATGATACATATATATATATATATATATATATAAGAAAATAACAAAAACGTCCAACACCATAACGAGGTTCCCATAAACGCATTTTACGCTTGGCACTATGGTATTTCTCCTCCGCAGGGTATTTTCCTCCGCAGAAACATATTTTTTATTTACTTTTCCTTTTTTACTGATTAACGAAGTAGACATGAAGCAAGTCTACGACGAGATGCATGCCTGGGTATTGAAGAATTTGTCAACAAAACTTTTAAGAAAACATTTTTGGAAAGGAAACGCCAAAAACATTTAGAGGATTGCAATGAGGTCGCATTAACGCTAAGAATATTTTTCCTTATTTAATTTTCACCTGGAATGAAAATTCGGGCCTTTAATTGACACAAGAACCATAAGTATTTTTGGCAAATATTTCATTTGAATATTCAATCTAACTAGCTAGAAAAAAGTCTAGAGAACATTTTTCCATTCTCAAGTCCTAAAAAAACATTAGCCCTTTTAAAGACCAACAATCAAAGTAGTGTGAAGTTTTGGCTACCCAAAAAATACTAACATTTTAGAAACACTCATTCAAAGAAAATTCTGAAACTTCCAAATTTTCCCTAATATAATACTTCCTACATACCTGTTATAAAAAACAACAGGTCCCTCCCTGGGTAATTGGTTCCTGGACTAACCTTTGTGTGTATGGGCATTCAAATAAAACGGTGCCCAACACTATTCTATGGCACAACACAAAATATGGAAAAAGGCCCATTAAAAGTCAGAGGAGCCCTACAGAACATTAAAAATCGAAAATTTAGATAGATGAATTCCAGAAGCTTGATTATTAAACAGTACTATTACTAAACATGAAGTCAAAACTAAATTTAAAATAAAAATCCATTTTACTTAAAAAATGCTTTTAAAGTTCCCCAAATTAAATATTTCTCTAAAAAAAATTTGGACATAGCACAAAAAAACACCTCATAAGAGTGGATTAGAATAGAAGATTTCCGAAACTGTGATACAGCACTGAAGAATGATGTCAATACTGTATATGATTTCAAAGTTTAAGTCTTAAATGATTATTCAATTCTACATGTTATCTTGAAATTGCATTGCTTTCTTAATTTTAATGTTTAGTGTTGAGCAGATAATTCATATTATTCGTAAACATTAAATCGATGTGAGAAAATTATCAAGCCTAAATTTGCTCCAAGTCTATTTCGATTTGTTAATCAGTAAAAAATATGTTACTGCGGAGGAAATACCCTACGGTGGAGAATACCTCTTTACTAACGAAGCGAAATAGACTTGGAGCAAGACTGACCTGACCTGAGGTGAGGCAAGATCAGACTTTTTATGTCAGATCAGACTTAGAAAAATTGTACACATCACATTGAAAGTGATCTCAATCTGGGACTGGGATCTCTTCAAAAAAAAGATCTGGGAAGTTAAAGCAAAAAGAAGAGAAATTAAAATATTTTTTTAAGGTACATGTTAAATGTGCTCGTCTAAAAGGATAGTTCTGAAGCCTTGAACTAGTCTTAGCCAAGATCAAGGTTATAGATGGTCATAACAGACTCATGACTAATACGTTTTTTTTATAAGAAACCGGGCTCTATTAAACCTTTTTGACCAATTTTCACAAGTAAAATTTCTTAATTGTATATGAAACAATTCTATTTTTTTCTATGAATATCAGTTCTTTTTCAATCATCTAACATCATGTCCATTCCATTAAAATCATTAAGAATTATCAAGATAAAATAAGCCAAAAATTGTAAAAGTTTCATTGCAATTTTTCATTCACTATTAAAAGTTAAATTTTCGTGGGTTTCACCAGTGAGTTTCTTATGAAAAACATTTCTTATAAAAATATGTATATGTAGGAATAACGTTTATGTCTATGGCAAGAACAGTCAACCCCAGAATAAATAGCAGAATATTTGCTCACAAAAAATTCATGTTGAGAAGATAAAACATTTTCTGACATTGACCAGACTATACAGTAAATAAACGTGAACAAATTTGTAGACCGGAACTAATATTCCTCACAGAATTGCGATAAGAAAAATCAAACGAAACTAAATATACTCACACTAAAAACAATAAGAGTATCATGCTAAAAGCAACAAAATTATCACGATATTTTAAAAGGAATTAAAACAATCCGTAAAACTGCTCTCTTCTTGACTTGACACATCTGAAATTTGTTCAGAATGGCAGCTTTACTTGAGAAGTTTTCTATGTGCATGATGCCAAAAAAAGGTATTAAACAAACAAGCACATGATCAGAAAAAACAGGTAGTAACGTGGAAGTTCAAAGCTTTGTTTTGACAAGTACATTATTACAGAAGGCTCTTTATAGTTTAATACGTAAGCTGAAAGCTGTGTTTTGACCCAAGTATTGCAGTATTATTATTTCAATGAATAGGTATGATACTTTAAAGATACTTAAAGTAAGTATCTTTTACACACCAGCAGTATAACGTTTTTTATAAGAACGTCTACCTCCTATTTCAGCCTCGATTTGTTCTTATTTCTGGACCCATTAAAAACATGTGTTTTGTGCCAGTAATTTTCCATTAAATAATAAATAATAGCAACAACAAAAAGCAACTTACGATAAAATCTTACAGTCCCTTTCCTTCTTGGTTTGGCGAGAAATGATCAAACGAAATTCTTATGAATCCAATTCCATTTACCTTTGATGAAACGAAACGAAAACAAAATGTTCAGTGTGTTTACGTTAGCATTTGCCAACGAACAATAAAAGGTAAACAAACAAAATTTAGTAATTTTAACAATTTGTCTAAGTTCATCTTGGCATGACAACGACAAATTGATTAAAAGATGGAGTGTTGAACATTAGAATATTGATGGTGAGACAGAAGGGAGTGGGTTGAAAAAATAGAATTAAAGGCCAGTAGAATTGTTAAATAAAAGGTAGCGTGTGGCAGTATCTTTATTATTAATACAAAATAACTTTCAAATTTTTTTTTTACTAGCGTTACGAGCATCAAGTTAATTTTATGAAACTGTTATTATTTTGGTAACATAGGAGAACATTGATGTAGTTTCGAATTTAAAAACTTTAAAAAATTTGGTCAGTTTTTTTTACCACTTATAGTAGTCACAAAACAGCACTGACAATAAACCAATTCATAGAAGGTAGGCGCCCTTGGTCAAAGTCGACAATTCCAAAATATTTACTGCGCCGCTTTGAATATCAACAGAAACAACGTGGAATAAACGTGTAAGAACTGAGACCAGGTGGAGAGCAATGCTAATAAATAATATAGCAATCTTAAGTACAGGCGTGAGAACATCAACATTAACCTAAAAAATGTTTTTTCTTTCTTTCTCTCATCAAGAAATTCATAATTGTACAAAATGAGATTTTCTGTTAACGCTGTCAATACCTGAAACCTCCAAGCAAGAGACATTTTTAAGCGGCGGACATAAACTATAAAACAGAAAGAGTTTAAGGTTCAAGGCAGAAAAGGAATTTCCTTAGGAAACGCAAAGCGCGTCTTCTTTTTTTTTGGTTTTTCCAACTTAGTGCATCACAAAGTTCGTCTTTCAATTTTTGTTTTTCTATCTAGGTGCCCTAAGCCTATCGCACACGGACAATTTTCGTCACTGAGGGTGGCGATTTTTGTCGCTGACGATAAAAATCGGCTGTGTGCGGTAGTCAAAGGCTAAAGATTTTTATCGTCAGCAACAGATTTTTAATATCAAACATGTTTGATATTTTTTTTCGTCGCTGAGGACGAAAGACAAAAATTGTGCTGTGTTTTATATTCTAAGCTATTATTTTCTAAGCTATTATTTAGGAGATATATAAGTTTTTTTGTTGACCGTTTTGATTTGGGCGTAACACCTTTTGCCGTTTTAAAGCAGTGTAGAAGAATTTGATAGTCTGTATAAGTATGAAGCCTAAAACAAAACTACGAGAAATTCCGTAGCTAAATCAGTTTTCTCAAAATGAAGGAGGCGAATAGAAATTCCTTTCGTAGAACAAAGTTGAATAAACACGTTTTAAATTCATAGTTTTTGGCGAGTTAAAACAACATTTTGAGTATGTTAGAAATACATATTACATATTTACATACATATTTACATATTTACATAATGAAATACATATTTACATTGGACAAAATGCATCTTTTCGTCTTTGGTTAGACCGAATCACTCAAAGATACAATCACTAAAATCACCCCTAGATATAATAAAAAAGATACAATCACTAAAATGTGATTTGAGAAATCACATGCGTTTACCCCAAAAATATGATAACGAAAATTATTGTTATTTGATAAAATACCTAAATAAATGATTTGGCGCACTGGACTTTTTTTTCAAAATCTATTCGTACCGTTTTACAAAAGGCGAACATCCCAGGGGAACAGTAAAATTGACTTTGGTAGGGGGCGCGTCCTATGTTTTTGTGTCTGGGATTTTGGATTCGATTACATATTTTTGCGTCTGAAAAATGTTTCTTCGAAAATTATAATTTTGGCTCTAAAAATTTTAAATCTAATATTTTTGGGTAAAATATTAAGAAACAGTAAATAAATGTTGATAAAAAGATTTTATATGCAGCAACATTGCATCATAGCATGCACCATATTCATATAATTTTGGGTTTGCGTTTTCATTTCATTATATTTTTGTGTCAGTTTAAGATTTCCTCGGACAAGCTCCCCCTACCCGAGTTAGATGGTACTGCCTCTCTGGGGAAAATATTGATCAAAAGTGCCAGTGTACTGCCGTATGCTGAGGGCTCTTACCTAGAGTAGAATTAACTCCAATCTAAGTAACCGGCAAAGCAGGTTGACCCCCTTCCATGTAATCGCAAAATGTTTTCATGAAGAATTTGACCGAAGACATGGGTTGGACTTGCTCCAAGTCTATTTCGTTTCGTTAATCAGTAAAAAATAAAATATATGTCCCTGTGGAAGAAAATACATTCTTCTCCCCCGCAGAAGATTTTCCTCCGCAGTGACATATTTATAATTTTTTACTGATTAACGTAGCGTAATAGACTTGGGGCAAGTCTAGACTAGGATCAACTTTCCCATGTAATCAGGCCCTGAATAACAGTCTGATTTGTCCAATAATAATGATAATAATTCAAAATTTATATAGTGCCACAATACTACAGGGGCATCGCCCTGGAATGGAACACTTTTTGTAAAAGTACGATTTAAAGCTCGGCCTACAATCTTTAAAAAAGTGACTTACTGATAGATGCTCCTTAAGTTGTGTTTTAAAGCGCTATTAAAAGATTAGGCAAATCTGTGAATTTTCTTGTCTGTACAAGTGCACCCTGGGTACCAGAACCTTTGAGAAAAATGAAAGAGAAAAAACAAAGAGAAACCTACCCAGGGTAGTACAAGCGACATGTATAAGGAGTGGTTTCGACAACAAAAATTCAGGCCCGTCGCCCTCTTGGAACGCGAAGAAAACACCGTAAGCCTCATCGCTGATTTGCTCACACACCACGCACGTGACAAATCGAAAAGCCGGTTGGAGGACACAGGTGTTTCAAGAGGGCGACACTCCGCCAATAACAGTGTTCTTGAGAAAGGAACCGCTGGTTCGAAGTTGCTTGCGAGATCTTTTTTCTTTCGTCAACACGTTGAAAAGGAAAGGAATGTTCCAATGTTTACCTCTTGGACGAGGAAAAATTTGTTTAGATTTAAAGGAACCGGAGGAAGCCAAGAAGATAAACAAGCACCACGAAAAAACATTTACAAAATTCAAAGATACTCACGAAGTCAATTTCAGGTGAACACTTTTAAAATGTTGCAAAATTAATTCTTTTTGGATACAGCAGCGATAAGAAACAGAAAGGGAAGAGATGGCGTCAGCTAATATTTTTCGCGCGCTTTTGAAAAAAATTAGACCCAAACCTCTTTCATTATTACTTTTACGCAACACGGTCAAAAATTAAGATTATGACGGGTGTTCCAATTCAGAGCGATGCTCCACTAATGTACTCAGTTGCGCTTCATCCATGACGGCCCAAATATCCCAAACGACCCTTGAGGAAAAGTAACCTGTCGCTTAGGAGTCGTTTATTTCCTAAATTGCAATATGGATATTATCATGAAAAGACTAATTAATAAAAAAAGATTTAAGAGGTGTAAATTTATTGCTAAATGTGCAGATGGAAAATCAAGGAAAGATGACGTCATTCGAGAGTAAGCTTGCAAATGTGCAATCGCAAGAGTTGCAATTACCTCATTTCATCAGAAAGAAAGAAAGTTGGTAAGAAACAGTAGATATCTGTTCTAGAATTTTAACCCTGTAAAGTTAGCACACGATCACATTTACTTGGAGTTCTTGAACGAAGACTGGGGTGCCCAAATGAGTTTCTCCTGGCGCTGTGCTGAAGTAAATTAGGAAAAAAGCTTAAAAGAAATAGTACCAGTCCATAGTGATGGAAGACTACACGTTGCATAAAGTTGAACAACTAATACCGCAAACTCTGGGACACAAAGCAGTAAGCAATTGCATCAAGCATAATAATATCCTTGAACTACGCCTGAACAGAGAAAAAGAAATTTATGAAAAAGAGTTGCATATCCTGCAAAAAAATGTAAAAGATTTAAAAATAGTCAAAAGCAAAATAAAAAAAGAAATTGGATCGGTGAAGGATAAAGATAAGCAAAGAGGGAATCAAGAAATAATACTGCAACACGAGAAAGATTCGATGACACTAGCTTTAAGAAGAGCTTCTTTGTTTGGAATGAAAATTGGAAAAGAATCTGAGCGACTTCAAATTGCGGAAGATCAATCCAAAAAAGAGAGCACTTTTCTGAAGGAAGAAAAAATTGATGGTGCTGGATGTGAAAGCAGCTTTTGTACAATTCGAGAAACAAAAAGCTGTTCCGCAGCAGAAAATATGGACTTGCAAGATTTACCGTCAGACAGCAGCAACGAGGAGTATCATGGAGATAATGCATTAAAAAGGTTCAAAAGAAAGATGAGATCTTTTACAAACCCGAATATGAGGACTAGATCCGGCTCAATTCCATCTTTCAGAACAAGCGCATGTACACATAATAATAGTCATGTGAACATCTCAAAGCATAAAAGAAACTCAACTGTCATAACAAAACTTCCAAGCATTTATTTGTGCAATAATAGTAACGAAAGAATCAGTGGTGATAAGAGAATAATAGCAATGAACGACGAAGAAGAAAGAATGCCCATTATTCCACCAAATAGCCCCTTGATAGGTCAGGGCCTGGGAAGAAACTGTAGCCATTGTAAAACTGCAATGACAAGGCCTAGAAATAACACAATATCAAATACTTCAGAATTAAACATAAAAGCAACAACAGTCCAGGACAGAGGCAGTATCGAAACAGCTTTCAACAACAACAACATCGAATTAGACGACTATGAAGATGTTTTCCTACATCATTCTTATGAAAACGATTTTACAGAAGAAGAGCATAAAAATCCACTAGAAGGTCATGAAATTGGCAAAGTCTATGTGAAACGACATTCAGTGTTAGGGTCTAGACTTAGCATACCCATGGTATTAAAGCCAAATCAGAAGCAACTCCCCAGTGCGTTTAACCTAAAAAACAACGAAGGACGGAAAAGGAATTGAGAAACTATTTGATGCATCCGTTGGCAAAACCATGAGAAATACGAGCACCTTCGGTTTGCTAAAAAAATTTACAAAATTTTGTACTTCCGCGGAAGAGAATGTTTTTACATCTGCGGAGTAGGGTGTTTTTAATTTTACGTCTGTGGAGGAGCATCTGCAGGGAATTCTATTTTTTGCTGTGACAAAGAGAACGTATCCACATTGCTCATGGCAAAACCAAGACCAATGCTACTTTTTGGGTGTGTTTGAAATTTTTTGATGGAGTGGCATATTTAGAAATATGGTACATGTCTGAATTAGAGCCGCTTCCGAATAAATGTTGCTCTCGAACATGCGGCAATTTACATATTTTTTTAAAATAAATGATAATAATTTTTTTAATTTTTAAATTGGAAATTTTTAAAATAAGGGCCAGATAAATTTTCCACAAAATTAAATAAGCCTTGCGGCACTTACTGTAATTGAACATTTAAGGTGATTAGATTTTGCAAATAAGAGTTTCGGGAATGTAAAGTTCTTGTCATAAGTAAAGAAAAGTCATTGTAAAGTAGCAAGTTTTCTTGCAAAAAATAGTGTTTGTTATCATGTTTTGTTGTTTTAATGAACAATGGCTTTTCCCTTTTAATGAGACTGTTTCTTTATGTAACCAGTCGTCACAATTCCTCAAAGATGCAAATTATTTTGGAACAATCTAGCTATAATTCAAATAATTTGCACAAGGCATGCTTCCAAACGTTTCTTAATAAAGCAAACGTTTTATTTAAAAGCAGCTTTTGTGTTTTTAAATTTGCCAAATACTCTGCTATTACCGTTCATTTTCTTCATTTTACATTATTACAAAGGTCAGAATTGTTATGCAAAATATTGGTAAGCTATTACACATCACAAAAACATTTTTAGACGGAATTACAAAATGATTCAGGAGTATGGCTCAAAATCGAGGTTTTTCGACTGTAATTACGTAATCAGTCTTTCACGTGACCAAAATGACAATGTTCTCTACGATTAATTTTCCTTTTCTACGCAGCCTCGTTTGCAGGGCTATTTCATTGACAGACCGCAATGTGTTTTGTGTTAACTTGTTTGTTTTCATTGCTACTTATTTTTCTTCTTTCGCTGCTACCAGCTGCTTTTTGCTTTCAGTTTTGGTTTTGTTTAGTTCGCTCGTCTTTCTGTTTTGGTCTAAAAAGATTCCAGCAGCTCCCGCGTCCCGCGCTTTTAAAGTGCGCGCGATAGCATGGAAACTAGGCCCCAAGGACCACGCGGCCTGCAGATTTTTCATGTTTATCTTTCTATAACAAAATAGTATTTACAGTCATAAAATCAATAACAGTTTCTTAGTAATTTACTACAATGCCGTCGGAAACCCCTAATAATTTAAAGAACGTTGTGGTCTCTTACGATTTTTAAATGAAACTTTTGTCCCCCATTGTTCTGAAAACAATTCCTTTCATTGGCAAATAACGGGAATAAAATGCCATACAATGTTGAATTCCATGTCTCAAGTTTAAAAAATATGGCTATTTCACTTTTAACGGAAAAAAGATTTTGTCCAGTTGAGTTTCAAGGACTACCCTTTGCCAAGCGTTTTCACGTTTCATGGATAAACATTAAGAGGTAACGACGTCTCGCGGAAAAAGCCCTTTACCATCCTATAAATGGCAAAAAGGCAAAATAAAAGAAAGGAAATCAAAAAGAGCTGACAGACAACGAAATGATTCAATTAATATGGCTGGAAATTATCTGCCACCTGCAACCACTATTTTGGAGATTTTGGCTACTCCATTATTATCTGCCACCTTCAACCAAAATCTTTCCTGTGCTACTCAGACTAGCCCCAAGTCTATTCCATGCCAAATCGCAAGTTTTATTTTGTACTCAATATATCGAGGGAATGCCATATCGAAGAAATGCTAATGCAATGAAAGTATAGACTCACTACAAAAGTTCCCTGTATTTTTGCTCTCTGTTGTTGTTGTTTTCGCTGAGGAATATCAGGCGGAAGAGCAAGCAAACGACTTTCGTAACAAGCCTAATGAAAGTACTCTTCATTCATCATTCCATCGATATAGCATTCCCTAGATATATTGAGTACGAAATAAAAATTTGTGATTTGGCACGAAATAGACTTGTGGCTAGTCTGAGTAGCACAGGTAAGATTTTCTTCCAGCTATGTGTTTACTACTTTCGGGTTCAGCCAGTCAAATGACAGGATTCATGTCAGTAGTTATAAATACTGTGAGTTGATTGGTTATTTACAAATGTAAACATGTAAATGAAATACAGAAACTCCTACCTTTGTAAGAAATGTCAGGCTGAGATTTTGATCAAATTGTTTTGAAATCTCGGAAATCATTTAAACACAAAAAACTATACAGGCACGACACATTTCAATATATTTTTGAGAAAAGGTGGGGGAAAGGGGGGGGGGGGAAAGCTAGCTGTTCTTATAAAAAAACCTACATGCTGAATTTTTCCAGCAAAACAAAAACTTATAGGGTTTTCCGGTTAAATGAAATTCCGGCGTGGAAAGAGGGCGTCCATAAATTATACGTAAACACCGAGGAGGAAGAGAGTAAAAGAGGGAAGAAATTTTATTTTCCGCACAAGAGGGGGGAGGTCAAAACAAGTAAAATCAGCGTTAGAACAGAAAAATACGTAGTCATTGTGCTAATATGTTTTTTAATTGAATTTCAAGTTAATACATATACCTAAAATTAATAGAAATATCTTATCTTGGCCAGTTTTAATAATGTGATTACCAATTGTAAAAAACTACGTAAAGATTTTGTTGAGTTTAAGATTGACCAGGTATATCAGTGAGATTACCAAAGATTTTTGGTTCAGTGTTTCTTCTTTTGTTCGTTCTCGTCTTGGTATGCGACCTTTCTTCGTCATACTTTGCTTCTGCTGAAACACTAGTTTCGCATGATCTCCTTGAGGGAAAGCCTTTTCCTACAGCAGTTGATCTACTGTTTGAATTTGCCGGGTCTATAAAGAAGGGCAGAAACTTTCGTATTGGTCTGATCGGCCGTTCATTGTGTTCTGACAATGATGTACTTCTGGTCCGACATATCCGACCGTTTCCCGGCGAATCATTAACGCTCCGCGATAAAAATCTTTCAGGTTTTTGAAAATCGGTGCCAACTTTCATTTTCTGCTTTGATTCCAAATCCGTACTGTGTTTTTTATTCTCGTAATTTAGCAGTATGTCTTTCGTCGAAGCGTGATATTCGATGTAGGCAAACTTTTCCATTCGCACATTGCTAGGAACGGATACTGGAACATTCATTGTGACACCAAGCACAGAATGTCTCCGAGTCTTGATCAAACGTGTTAATCCCCTGGTGCACCCACCATAAGACTTTCCTTTAATCTGAGGCTTAACTTGAACTTGAATGCGAGGCGTGATATCATTATTGTTATTTGGGTCAGGAATAACCTGTTCTGCAGTTCTTCCAGGAGACACTGCTTCTTCGCAGTCAAATGATGAAGATTCGTCATCCGTCAAGTCATCATCTAGCTCCAAGGACTTTACCTGCAATTCATTTTCTGGCTTCTGAACACGAAACTCTGACTTATTTCTTAAATTTAAGTTTTCAATATACTGCAGTACTCTCTCGCAAGAGTCAATTTGTTCTCCGCAAAAGGGACTTGTTTTGAAGAAGGATGAATGCATGCCAGGAGCTATCAGTGGCAAAGTATTTAATCCGATATTTGAACTCTCTATACCTTCTTCAGTCTGAGCCTGGCCGAACGTCTTGGCTTTGTCCAAAACGGTGCTAAATTTTTCCTTCGCCTGCCTCAAAGCTATTGAATTTCTCTTCAGTTTCACTTCTGGCAGAAACTCTACAGGCTCGATCGACGACTCGTCGTTCAAACGTGACATCTGCAATGCTCTCCGACCAGTTCTGATTTCTTCAGCGATATTTTTCCTTGCATACAAAATCTGTTTTCGATCCTTCTCCACAAATGTTTTCATCTTGTCAAGTTGGTCTGTTTGTTTCTGCAACTTTTGGTTCAAAAACCTATTGACTTTGTTTACCTTCCTCAAAATCTCATCGTGAAACTGCTTCTGGCGATCCATGCTTGCAATTTGCAATGATTGCAATGATTGAATCCATCTGCAATGATCGAATTCACAATTTTTCTCTGAGGTAAATTGCTAGCACCTCGGGTCTGAAATATAAATCCCAGTAGAAGTCGCATCATCAAAGCATTACCACCATTTATCTGCAAGCAAAAAGGTAAATTTTTAGCACCTAGCAGCATCAGTCAATTAAAAAATGAATCCCAAAAGAAGTCGCATCATTAAAAAACATTACCACTAGTTATCTGCAAGCGAAAAGGTAAATTTTTAGCACCTCGCAGAATCAATCAATCTAAAAGTAAATCCGAAAAGAAGTCGCATCAATAAAACGTTTTTGTCACATCTCAACCCTGATTAGAAAATCATCCTTGCAAATTGTTTTTCGCACCAGAAGCCTTTCTGGAGCCGGACAAATTTCCCAGGGGGTCGAGGAGTCAATGAGCAGCAGCCCGCTTCGTAAGCATGAGGAGTAAATCGGCTTCATCAAATAAAAATAAAAATAAAAGAACAAAACCTTTTAGACCATTTGGTCATTCAGAATTGTAACCATATTTAGCAGCAAGGGACAAGAAAATATTTAGAAAATATCATGAATGAAAAACTTTAAAATAAGATAAAAACAGTGGGGTGTAGAGCAGGGGCTGAAGAGCCTGGTGCTAGGGTAACCGTATCTCCTTGTAAACAGGCGCTAAGAAATATAGCAATTGAGACTATTTGGTAATTTCGAATTGTACCCATATTTAGCAGCAAGGGACAAGAACATATTTAGAAAATATCATGAATGAAAAACTTTAAAATAAGATAAAAACAGTGGGGTGTCGACCAGGGGGCTGAAGAGGGTGCAGCCTTTCTTCTCAGTTCCATAATAGATTTGGGAGGTTTTAACCCCTCTTTGAAATTTTCATGGGTCTGCCCTGAGCCCCCTAAATTTTTATTGAGCTCTACACTATTGGATAAAAACATTCAATTAAAATATTTATAAGCATCAAAATATCGATAGATAAACGTGCTCAATTTTTAGTTTAGAACGTCAATGCATGTGAAAAAAGATTTAGAAAAACTAAAAAACCCAAAATCCAAAAATCCAAAAACATTATACCCTTTATTTGTATCCTATAAAACTTAATAAAACCATGGGAACCGGGACACCAAAATGGTAGCCTTGCAATTTACATCAATTTCTAAACATATTAATTGAATCATTTCGTTGTCTTCTTCTTCTTTTCGTTGTAAATTACAAAGGCAAAACAACAAAAAGAAAATTACAAAGAGAAGACAATGAGAAAACAACGAAATGATTCGATTAATGTGGTAGGAAATTATCTGCAAATACTATTTTGGCGTCCGAATTCCCATGATAAAACTATACAGCAAGGTTCAGCGTCAACTTTTACCTTAATCTTTTCACGCCCGGGTTTATTTCTGTTAAACAGGCACATCATATGCAAGTTCCAATTTGCAGGGGGTAGCACATACAAAACAACTTAATTTAGATGATAAACTTACGTTGAAATATCTCAAATTATTATAAAGTTCTGCCCACACTTACCTCCTGAAAATATGACGCTTAGCGTTGTTTTTCAATGGGCCATATGAACCTTCCAGGGGTGAAAGGGTTAAGGCCCTTTAGGGTTGGTGAAAGTTGGTGACATAATTTGTGTTTAATTTAGTTTAATTACTGTTATAATAAGAACATATTTGGATGCTCAAAAGTTCGATTCTGCTTTGCGGGGTTTTACTGCATGCTTTTGTTTACATTTTACGATTGGTCAATCACATGTTTAGTTTTTATCACGTGTTTACAAATACTGCAAATTGATTGGCTAATTTCAAAATGTAAACAAACCAACTGGCAAATGAAATGCAGAATCCTCCTACAGAGTAATAATTTCAAAAATTCCTCTTTTTCACTGCAGTAAGTAAAAAATATACTCAATAAATGCAGCATTTTTGCTTTGGAGATAAGGCTTTGCGAATACACGAATTTTTATTTATAAGAAACTGCTTTATAAGCAAATATACTGAAGTTCGTCTAAAAATTAAGACTTTTGAGATAAGATAGAAGCAATCAACTTACGAGAGGGGAGTAAGCAATTTTACTAAAGTACACCTCTTGTGTTTTCAATGTAAGGCTGTGGGCTGTGGCCATGAAAGCTACTGTTTAAGCCAAGTATCCTGTTTTCAATTAAACTATTTTCAATCTCCCGGTAGTATTTTCAATTATTATTTAGGCCCAATATTAAACATCCAAGCAAACATTAATCAGTAAAAATGTCATTGCGGGGTATCTCCTCCGCAGGGCATTTTCCTCCGCAGTTACATATTTTTTACTAATTAACGAAACGACATAGACTTGAAGCAAGTCTACCATTTAAGCGACTTGAGTTCCAAATTTTTGCTGAAAATTAAGCAACGTCAGTGTTACCAAAAATCGTAAGTTCTTTATAAAAAGAACTAAATATAACAACGTCAAAGACAGGTCAAACCCTCGAAATCACTGATAAAAAAATTAATGCCTTAATGCCGGAGTGAAATTACGAGCCTTTGGTCATCACTAAAAAGGAAGCTAATTTATTAAAGGAAGCTAATAGTAATGAAGAATAAATGAACACGGATTTCGAAACATCATAGAAAACTCCAAGGTAGAAAACTCCGTCTGCAACTTTGCGTTGAAAAAAATTCAAAAGGCGCGCCAAAAACATTGAGGAATCTCTGAAACAACGTCATAATTTGTCGGCTTCTTTAAAAAAAATTATGGAAGAAATTTTATTCTGACCCTGGATTAAAACAAAATCTCAACGATGCCCAATTAAAGGGTTAAAAACAGGAGATCAGATCAAACTTTTAGCCTACATTTTGGCCTTTTACAATAGCATTTTTTATTTTAGCAGGCCACTATAAAAAAAAATGTTGAAAAATTTGAGAAAAACGATCGTGTAAGCCGGCCTTAACACTTTGGTAGACTTCCTCGAAGTTATTAAAGATATTTAAAGAGCCTGATAACAAACTATCTCGACATTTCATTTTTAAACGATCACTCTAAGTTTCACATGTTCATTTTTGGCATATCATTCATGGGCCCCGAGTTCAAGAAACAAACGAAAACTATGGAACAGCGTTTACTTTTCAGACTGGGCACTCTCAATGTACTCAATCTACATGGATTTTTCAGTTGCATAAAGAGCTCTTTTATTTTATTTATTTTCTAAGATTATATTTCACGCAACCCCTCACCTTGGCAGCTTTCTTCTTTCATACTTATCCTAATCAGTGTGCAGAACCGACGAGAGGATTGCAAGGCCGTGGGGCAAAAATAAAACAGAGGCCCCTTCCAGCGGAGCGAGAAAATGTTTTGTGGCCATGCCCTTTACTTTTACTTTGCCTTGAAACACTGTCACGCCATTTAATAATGTTTTTCTCCGATTCCTATATCTGGGATATCTGCTTGAGTATGAACATATGAAACGGTCTCAGTAAAACTTACAAGCATACAGGTTATCCACATTTAATTGATGTTAAAAAAGGCTCTCAAAACCTTGATAACCTCTTGAAAAAGAAGATAACCATTCGAAAAAAACTTCAATAAAAACGAAGCAAAGATTCTCAGCTGATCTCAATTTGATCAGCAGCAAAATGAAATAAATGAAATAAAAATTTTTACTGGCGCACTGACTGATCAAACAAGAATTGGACTCAAAGTCTAACGCTTTGGTAGAAAGTTAGAGACTAAAACCAATCAAAGCAAAGTATTTAACAACTATCAGAAGTAGTGTGGTATTTATACAAAATTTTATACATATCTGTACAGAGTTTTCATATTACCGAAACCGAGAATCATGCTCTTTCATTTCGTCTATTAAGTCAAGTAATTTCACTGCTGGTCCAATTTTAAGTCCCATGTAATTGATGATGATGTCCTGATGTAGTAAAAGCAAAGCTTTGCCGTCGATATCCTAGAATCACATGTGAACATATATTTAAAAAGCAACATAACAAAATTTCCAATCTTATGAAAACTGAAGTTATAAGAAAAGAATTTAAAATACTATATCGCAATTCCACCCAAAATTTCAAGACATACCCTCTAATGAGCAAAACATGATATTCCTTTCATCAAATGAAGATAACCACTTTTTGTCAACATTCTCTAACTACCAGCACGCAATTTATGAAAAACGAAACAGCAAATAAACCAATACAATATGAATAATATTTTATGCAACATATTTTCGTGGTACTGTTTTTTCATAATTAGCTACATTAGATTAATTTGCTGTTATGTTTAGATTTGGTATTGACCATGTATTTAATTGTATTGTGTCGTACATACCTGGTGGTCCAGAAAGTTATTTCCTCATTTACAGGGCTATATTGCAAACTGTGCGAGTTATTAAACAATAGTAGGTACATAAAAAGACGGCCGAAAGACAGACTTAGATTTTTATATATTTAAATGAAGATAGAGTGCATAGGCCCATGAAATTTTCCTTTCCAGAAAATTTACTGCAAATTTACTACAAAAATTGCAGAAAGCTTTCTGGACTTATTTTCCACATCGTGATCGTAATTCGAACAGTGGAAAATTCGAATTTCGATAATAATATTACTAGTTTGTGGTTTCCTCAGATCTCCAATTGGGTAAATATTCTTCACAATACTGCAATATTCTACTGGGGAAAAAGAATGAAATTTCTCGTGAGTTCTCGTTGGAAAGTGTTGAGTGGGTGGAAAGAGGAAGAAATATGAAACTTAAGTGCTTGCTGGGGAAAATGAATGAAATATGAAGAATATCTAACCCTGATAAACAAGCACTTAAAAACAGCCCCTTGAGTGAATTTAAAAACTAAATTATCTATAACTTACATTGTCCCTGAACAAAGCCGTAAAATCTTTCAGATCAGTCTTCTCCATAAATCTAGCAACATCTTCGACGGACCAGCTTCGTGGGGGAGTAGTAATTTGCAAAGCAACTGAAATCAATCAAATTCAAGATAAATAAAATGCATCATTTTCCAAAAATTTCAATTAAAATTTCGGAGAGTAAAAAATGCATGGGAAACGTTTAGATTATGGTTCAAAGTTTTTCTCTTCAACAGTGTAAGCCTGAAACATTTGAAGCAAATGAGATATTAAGATGAAATTTTCAGGATTTTATTTTCACATTTGTCTTAGCATACATGCCTAAATTTATGATCTTCTGAGATGAGGAGATTTAAAAATGTTCTAAATGTGGTCGATGTGACAAGGGATGGCCCAGAGTTGAACAGAATATTTTGATATAAGTTAGTTTATGTCTTAGTTAAATCCTAAGTTTTATGATGAGGCCGCAATTATAGATATTTATCAAACATATACAGACAATTCTTTTCGCGATAAAAACAATCAGGAATCTATTTAAAATTATCCAACTACATCGAATCGCTTTCTGAAGAAAAAAAGAATCTATTTAAAATTATCCAACTACATCGAAATTTGAAACAATGTGATAATCACGATTGTTTTGGTTGCCACAGGAACAGGCTGAAATACAGCGTTTTGACCTACAAAGAAAATTGCCCTAACGAAATTGTTGTGGTCAAATTCCTTGTAACTTCAACCTTTCTTTTGGTAAACAGTAACAGTCCGCCACTAAAAAAACTGACTTATAATAAACCTTAGGCTGATTTTTTCGCAAAAATATACAAATTATTTTTTGAAAATTATTAAAAGGGTAATTTTCAATAACAAAATAAATTCAGTAAAAGTTCTTCAGTGAGAAATCTGGCTGACTGGGCTGCAAAACAACTGCAAAATGGCCAACTGAGCCTTCTAGAAAGCATTTGAGGGGACGGTCACCACTTGGATTTTAGAGTACCAAAAGAATACGCCCTTCGTTTACACAATCCAGCTCTGCCATCAAAAACGTAAAATCTCAAAAGTTCCATAAATATTTACAATGGCCGCCTTAGAGGTTCTCGTTCATCCGAAATGCTTTGCACGCTCCTTCCTATTTTTATCTTTCCCTTTTTCCTATTTCCATGGGCTATGGAAATGGTGGATATTTGCATTTTCGCCCGCAAAGCATGCTAGATGAACAAGAGCCTTTTATACAAAAAGTAGATTGAATTAAATTACATACTAAAAAGTCAAAAATTAAAAATCAATTTTGAGTTTTAACTAGAAATAAACCGGATCATGAAAGAGCATTTAACAAACCTGAACCTTCCCGCCTTCGCTTTGGGGAATCTCTCACAACGTCCTTCAGTCCACTGACAAGATCTCCAGAAGTCATACCTGTACTGTCAGGTGTACTTGAACTACAAACTTTCCCACTGCCCTCTTTGTTACCAATTGAAGAATCATAGGACCTTTTCACAGAGCTCTCCAGCACCTTTTTAGATGGTCCTCTGCCACATTGAGGGCATGCAGTCTGCAGTTCAAAGCCACTGATCATGTTGGAGCAACAACGAAGATTATCACAAAATTGTTCCATTACTTTCCAAAAAGTTGAAACACGATCCACGTTGGCTAAGTAACAGTTGTATACAACGCTGTCTGAAAGCGCGCTTACAACTATGTTGCCACGACCTATAGTATAAAAAATTACAAACTATCATCAAGCCTGGCCATGAAATTTTTAGCAGGCAAGCACTGAATTGCTGCCCTGGTTGATGTTCAAGGGATCCATTATTCCTATAAAGATTCATTGAAAGAAACAGGAAAGCAAATTTTCAGGAAAGAAATTCGTTTTTCAAGGAAAGGAATCAACAGCTTTCCTTCAGCATTCGAGGAAATCCTGGAGGTAAGCAAGAGCCGCAGCTCTCCTCAAATAGCCAAGCCTGTTTCATATCATTGATGTTCTATATTCTATGTTAGGCCACAGAGCGGCAATGTCTTAATATGCTCTCTTTGGTATAGCTTTTGTAGCATACGCTTGTTTGACTGTAAATTTTTACATTGATGAATATCAAACAAAAATAAAAATGAATAAATAAATATAAGCAAGATTGGCGAAAAAGTTTTTTTTAAAGTTTTAACTGTTTTTATTATTATTAATTACAATGTTACAGAAAAATATATACAAGTAAATAGTCCATAAAATTACAAAATTCATAAAATCTATATATATATATAAAATTACAAATTGATTACTTAATATAGCGCAGTTTTGATGTAAAATCTTCAAATCTACAAACAAGATGTATAAAACTATAAAAAGCCGAGCCGAGGTATGTATCGTTTGCAAAGTCTATGTCTTTTCAAAGTCTATATACTCTATGTCTTTTCCTTTTTTGCCTAATAGTGCTGGTTCATCAAAGTGAGATTCCCTTTGATTGATGGGTGAAGAAGCAAAGCAATGTAATTGGAAATCCGCACGTGTAAGTGTTAACCTTTCACCCCTGGAAGGGCCATTTGGCCCATTGCTAAACAACATAAAATTTCATAGTTTTAGGAGGTAAACGCAGACAGAAATTTATGGTAATCTCAGATGTTTCAACGTTATTTCATCTTTTAAATTACGTTCATGTGCGATTCGTCTGTTGATTAGTAATAAATACGGGCGTGAAGGGTTAATAAATATAACAAATGCCAAAGCAAAATCTGTACCTGGTTTTAAAAATCCAAAAACTGTTTTCTGATCGTAAGCACAGCGAATCAAGTCTTCCAAAACAGCTTTCAATACAGCACCAATTTCTCCTTTGTACGCAGTTGGAAGAACGGATACTTTCTCCATGCTGAGATATGGGCCTGGGTTACACTCACCGTTGATGCGCACATCCACTACATAAAAAAATACAACAATAACATTTGGCTTGATTATTGTAAATATATATGTGAAAATTAACTTTTAAATTGGAATGAAATTAGAGTACTCAATTTTACTTGGAATATGTTCTTTTCTTGTTCCACAATGTTTTCAGGACTTCCAAAATAATTTTTAGCTCTTGGTAGACTACGTGTAGCTTTTTCGGCCTGCAAATTCTTAAAAGTGAAAGGTTCTTATAAGTTTATATATGCGGGTTTTTACTGTACATCGTGCAGCTTACACTCGCAGCAAATACAAAAGATCACCTTCGCCATGTGTCGAAGAATGCTGTGTTCTTTTATCAACAAGATTTGGAGAAGCTCTCGTATTGACGCTGTCTGCACTTGTGATCCTGAAAAGATATATAAAAACATATCTTAAAAATTCAACGCAATGTATAAGAGAGCATTTTTTCAATTAAATCCTCTGTTAATTTGGGAACGTATTTTCGCTATTGTAGCCTGAACTCTATCACTATCATGTAAAATAGTTTTGAGGGTGGGGGGGGGGGGGGTGTTTATAAAACAAGAAACACCAGCATGGTTGAACAGAAAAACATAAAGAATTTTTTTCTCCACTTGCTGGCATAAGTAATCCTTTTGAAAGTAATAGACCCAATTGCGCCTTCATATGGGGTGGGCATATTCATTTCTCAAACATGCAGATTTGAGCATAATTTACCGGTAAATATCTGTAAACCAAAAGAAAAGATTTTTAGATGGTAACTTTACTCCACGATTCATGAATGATATAATAATTACAACTCACGTAGGTTCAGGTCGCGAAAATCTTCCACCTGCAATAAAACGGTAAATATTCTAATTCAATCACGTCAGCCACAACAAATGAAATTTAAAATATCGACGCAATGGTTCATTTTACAAAATAATCAACATATTTTGGTTTTGAGTTGGGGTGCAAAGGAGTATAGGAGTCTATATAAGACAAATAATTGTATCAGACCTTATTGGGATTGGCGTGCGATCGCTCTCGCACGCCTTGGCGCACGCCTCCGTTTTCCTAGAAGTGCGATTTGTCGCACACCTCGATCTGGCATTATTTATGTTTTTCACAGTCTGTGCTCATTTACGGATTGAGGGTTTCCAGTGTCATTCAGTTGAGGTAATCATCATCAAAGTGTTTTTACATATAATCTTAAATTTCTTGCCAAAGTCGCAAATTCTAAGAGTATTTATGGAAAGCCCTTAAAAACCGGAATTAAAGGGAAAATAAACTTTTTATGATTTTGTTGCATGTGAACGGTTTAACGTATTTTATCACACTGAGAGAAAAATGGCTCTGTCAGCTAAGAAAAAGAAAGGAGTAATGAAGGAATTGAGCACCTTCCTGAAATGGGGGAAGGATGGTATTATTTGTCACGAGATCAAGACCTTTGACTCAAAGAAGTATGCAACAAAGATATGGGTCACGATATTTTCGACTGCATTCTATCGCACGCCTGGAATGCTCTAGGAGTGCGATTTACCACACACCTGTAAATGTTTTCCCAGTAAGGCCTGTGTATTGTTTTAATGTTGATGTACCCTAAATTTCGAGCTTGATTATCTGAGAAAAACCACCCTGCTTTATCGAGACAGCATAGAATTCGGCACCAGTAAGTATGTCACAACATGAATTTTCATTTCAATTTTATGGAGAGAAGAAATACATCCCGGCTGGACGATGTAAAATAATGATTTGAATAAATCTTCCTTTGCTTTGAAAAGCATCACGTCACTAATGAAGAGTTTTCGGCCAGGCCAGGATAGTTCGATTATATGAGAAAGAACGACTCGGTTGGGCGGAATCACGCTTAGAATCAGCCGAGATCTCGGCAAACAAAACATGCTAAGAAAAGGTAAAACAAATTCCAACATAAAGCAAACTGATCTTTTCAGAAGTATGCCCCACGAAAATATAATCTTGGCAACACGTCCCGCCGGACGATCCCATCAAAGCCGGACGATTTTATTCACCTAAATAAATTTACGTAATAAACAGCGGGAAGTTGACTCACCCGGAGGTTGCAATGGGTACCCGTTACTATAGCACCATCCAACTTGAAATAGATCTCTGTCATGGTATACTGTCCAATACCCTGCCCCTTTGTAACCATCAAACTCTACTTTCACTCGATCACCTTCTAGTTCTGTTACCGTGGCAACTCCGATAAGGGCAGGATTGTTTTTGTCAACTGCTTCTAACTTCATGCCGATTAAGAATTTGTTTTCCTTTGGTGTGCTAGGTTCCTGAAATGAAGAATAGGAATTTCACAACGTAAAATCACTACTAAATTCATTAAGGGTTGTAAAGAAATTGTGCGTATCTCTGAAAACAACAAAATAAGAGATTATAGCCTCCGGACAATTAATAGCCAAAATCAGTAGCAGAGAACAGGTTTTAAACAGGTTTATGTGAGTTTTAAACCACAACCAACAACTGCCCATCAAGTAAAAAGATACCCAAAAACATTCGTGGATCGACGATTGCTTTCAAATAAATTATAAATTATGTATGTATGTATGTATGTATTATTTCACCACTAAAAATTTACAATAGTTAAAATTTGAATTACAGGTAGAAAATATTTACACAGTTTTAAAATATCAATTAAGCATTAATGAATAAATAAAATAAATACAATTTTTAAAACAGCACAAACCTCTAACTAGGGATAACACCAGAAAGGTCGAGGTGACAGTTCTCGGTTACAAAAAAATAAGTAAAAGATCTGCTGACGTTTACTTCAAAATCGAAGTTTGAGTGGTTTAAAGTTTCCAATTAAATTGTAAAATTGTAATAATAACTGAGATTCATGCTCACTTTCAGATGTAAAACAATATATGCCATTGTCTAAAATGAGACCAATATAAGTCAGCCCTCAGCAAAGCAGAAAAACATAACCTGTCTAATAACTGCAATACGAACCTTTTTGAATGCATTCATTGGCGCAAGTTCGGCATTTCGTAACGTCCTTTGAATAAATTCTGTAAAATTTCCACAATCCGCATTGAATCCTAAAACATAACGAAATTTTATCAAAATTGTAGACATTTATCTTTGATAACCATCTGTTTTCTAAAAACACAAACAAGCATATTAAAAACTATTTCACATTAACCCATATACTGCAAAGCACCGGCATACAATTCAAGTGCTCTCAATTGCAAAATCCTTGGTGTTGTTGGAAATGAGTTTTTTTTTTTACATCAGCCGCTCGTTTTGATCCTTCCTTTGAGTGTAATCTCCACCAGAAAAGCAGTTTCAAGTTTCAACTTCAAGCTCCTTCAAACATTCAGAAAAAGCAAATCAAAAATGAACTATACTGTTCTGCAGGATGAATACACAATTTAAAAAACAAGCAGATATTTAGACCTCCTTCAGAAAGCTGCCACTGCTAAGAAGATTTCATTGGATTAATCAAGGGAAGTAACCCTTCAGTAAAGCTGGTTTTTAAGAGGCCCTTTATTTACAATACTAATAACAATCAATAAAGAAGATGATACACAGTAACGTCCCGCCTTTTAAGAAACTCATTTTGTCACCTCAGGCAATTGTTTTCCTTTAATTTGTTTTGTTTTCCAAATATTTTAGCTAAATTTGAGGGTCTGAGTTTCTTATAAAGCGGTTTCCTAAAAGCAGGATTTTACTGTATATATACTGCATAGATCTATCATGCAGTATACAGTAAAATCCTGCCTTTAAGAAACCACTGTATAGGAAACTGAGACCCTCAAGTAATATTATTAGTAAGACATAACTCGGTGACATTCAACGAAAAAAAGCCCACCAGAAGGTTTTTGCAACGTTCCTCCATTTCCCTCACACCATCCAACCGGATGAATATCGCCAGAATCACAAAGTTTCCATACATCATCTGGTTTACTACATCCATCAAAGTTAAGTCGAACACGAGGGCCTAACACGGTAATGACAATCGCAATGCAAACAGCTGATTCCTGCTTCGGATCTTTGGCTTCCAGCTTCATACCAACTTGAAATACATTTGGTGGCGCTACTTTTTGCTACAAGAACAATTGCACATTTAAGAGTACATTAAAAGCATTTTTGTTTTGAAATTTTATTGCTTGTACCATGAATTCAAACACACTCCTAGGTCCCTAATAGAGTAGAGGGGGGTCTACATAAAAAAGAGAGGGTCTACATGGAAATTTCCTGAATTTTAAATAGTAGGGGGTCTGAAAAAGGGGGTGGAAAGTTGGGCAGTGTTTGGTTTAGTTTGCTTGTTTCATTAAAGAGAAGGGACTGACTAGGTGTTCATGTGCAGGGACTGACTAAGTGTTCATGTGAAGTGACTGACTAAGTGTTCATGTGCAGGGACTGATTAGTTGTTCATGTGCAGGGACTGACTAAGTGTTCATGTGAAGTGACTGACTAAGTGTTCATGTGAAGTGACTGACTAAGTGTTCATGTGAAGTGACTGACTAAGTGTTCATGTGTGTTTTAATTAATGGTAACAACTAGGAGTGAAAATGTCAAAATATAATTTATCATACAACACACGATGGAATCAACAGAAACTAAAATATACGGGATTAACTAAAATTGCTTGTGCTAAGACATTTATTACAAATATTACATATCACAAATCTTTTCTGGAGACAACAAAATGTTCGTGCCTCGATAGAGCGCATCAATTTCGTGCACAATTACACACCTGTTTGAACAAAGATGCAGGCGCTGCCACTGAATTCGTCTTTTTGATGTACGCATTCCAATCAAATGCATTTTCGGCAATGCTATACATTGGATCTAGAAATAAATTCAAAACGCTCATTTGACTAAAACTTTAAGTAAAAAAAACTGCAACAAAAATATCATCTTAGAATATGAGAAAAACTCAAATTTTCACAATACAGCCTTCTTATCTGGAATAAAGCTAAATATTCCATAAAAACCTTTTAATCATAGATATTCTACCACATTAATATTACCATTAATATTTAAAGTGATTTGTCACTGGATATAAGTCGCAGCATGAAGCGGTCGGCAATTTTCTTCCAACAGGCTACGTGTACATCCAACATAAAAGTCTGCACTCAGTATGCATATATATGTAATGAGGGTCGGTGTTAGATCCTAGTCATGACAATGATACGATAAACATTATCTCCAGACATACCGGGTGATCCAAAAAAACACTAAGGATTTGACAGAGTGTAGTGACTAACAGATAACTTAAATAGCTCACAGTAACTTTTTCGTAGTAATTCACTGATAGTTATCGATGAATACCATATTTTTTCGCCTATGAGCCGAGATATTCATCTTCAAATCTCAAATTTGCCTTCACCTCAGAACAGAGATTTAGCAGAATGGCCACGAAAAAAATTAATTTAGCAGGGGAATCACCGAGATTTTAGCACAGCAAATGTCATACCGCTTTTTACCATTTTCAATATACAAAATTACAAAAGGAAATTCAAAGAATGGGTAAATTTGTCCTTAGATATCGTTCTGACCTTTTTGTTATACCAATAAAACATTTTAGATTTGAAGATAAATATCTAGGCTCATACGCCACCAATAATGCTAAAGAAGGTATTCATCGGTAAGTTAACTATCAGTGAAGCATTAGAAAAACATTTGGGAGCCGTTTAAGTTATATTTTAGTCACTGCAGTCCATCAAATCATTAGCGTTTTTTCTTTGGATCACCCGGTATATGAGCAATATTATTCGTTCTTAAAATACACATTTCAAAATTGTTTTTTCATAGAACGAAATGTACTAATGTTATTTGTCATACATCTAAAGACGGTGTGTGTAATTAGCTCGACTATGGTCTAACAATGACCTGTAATGAATCTTCCAGTTACCTTACCTGTCTTTGCCAGACGAATTTGCTCTCCGTGGCTCAGCCGTTGAACATTTTCAATGTTCCATTGCGCTCCTCTAGCCGTACTCGTGGTTTCATTTCGTTGCAACGGGTTTGATGGCGGCCTGTCAGCGACTGGGTACTGCTTTGACAACCTTGACTGAGGCTTGGCCACTTCAGCATAATGACGCGCAGGGTCGACATGATGCATGACAGTGTCAGGACGAGGCTGCATATGATTTGCTTGTTGAGCTTCTCTGCAATTCGAAGCTTCAGAGCTCAAGCGATCGAGATTTATATTTGTTCGTATTGGATTATTTCCTTGAAATGAAGTGCTAACAAGACCGTAACCTGTTTCCACGTTAAGAATTTTTAATGCTGCCTGTTCAAAACAAGTCTTTGAGCAAAGCCCAGTGCAGTAAATTTCGCGGCCTTGTAAATTAGATGTAAAATCGTTTAGCCTGCCAAAAGTTTTACACCATGTGCAGCAGCCAAATTTACCATCTCTGGCTCTGTCTTTGTTTTGAGGTTCGGATTCTTCAATACCGTCTGAAAACAAAATTTCATCAATTATATACTTTCCCAATAAAATATATTGATATCACATTGCAGAGACTATCTACAGACGGGCAACAAAATATTTGACATAAAACAACATTACTACTGAGTGTCTATGTGTGTTGAAATGAAATCGCAAAGGGAAATGAAATGAAAGGGCAATGAAATTGCCAAAACATTATATTCCCACCATTTACACTTTCTTCCGGAATTAAACTGACGTCACATTAGAACTAGGACTTATCAAACTATCAATAAATACAATCTAAATAATACTATATTCGCTATATTTTGTTATTATTCATATGGCAAAAATAGTATTATTTAAATTCACTAATTTTATTGTTTATATTTATACTTAGAGAGATAAAATTGTTTAGAGAACACCTACATATCAAGCTGGAGTGCATTAACAATATTCCACAAATAAATAAGCCAAAAAATGCATCAAGCCTCTGGCTCAAGTTAACCATAATAAGGACTCAATGATCTTCCATAATTACGTCAAAATAATCCAATATAAATAATCTTGTAGCTTGACCATTTTAAGCCATAGCTCACGAAATAAACTACATTCATATTGAGAAATTTCGGAAGATCAATCACAAAACCTCTTCAAACGTTTTCCCAGTGTCCACTGAGTAATTTCTTCATTTTAAAATTTCCACGTTTAAAGCCTTTAGTGCCCAATTTTTGATGAAATTAAGTTGAATTTATCCAAATATATATAACCCTATTTATTATCCAAATATACATAACCCATTTTCTGTGTTAAATAAGAGAAATAAGCGCAATAAAAGAAACTGCCTGAAATGTCTCAAATGCCAAGAAAAAGTGTCCTAAATATCTTTGTCTGAAGTTTCTTGTCTGAAAGTATCTTTTTGATTTGAAGGTACTTTATCCATCATTTCTAATAACCATTATATATATATTTTCTTTGGATAAAAAAATAGTGACATTAAACATTGACTTACCAGTGACATCATAATGAACACCTCTTAGTCTTCCATTTGAAAAATTGCCAACTCGCTTTTCATGCTGATGTCCTTTGGAGCTAAATGTCTGAAAAATAATGTCGAATTCTTTTAGCTATATATATTTCAAAAATTTGAAAGTTAACGTAACGAATTTTTTTAAAGTCGAAAGTAATCCATATGTATGATTTTCTTACCCGTCGTTGTTCTCCACGTAGCATGTTCCAAAAAAATTGAAAGTTGATTTCACGAAATTTTGTTGAAGTCAAAAGTAATCAATGTGTATCATTTTCTTACCCGTCGTTGTTCTTCACTGAGCATGTTCCATCTTCGTGCAGCTATTTCGTAACAATCTTCTTCATTGGCGTTTGGATACTCCAATTTAACAGAAGCAAGTATCTGAAAACAAGTACAGTCCTAAATTATAATGCTGGTGTGTATGTAGTTTTCTTTTCAACCTTCCTCCAGCCAAACACAGGCTTCAATGCAAACCGTTCTCGTTCTCGATTTTTTCTAAATTATAACAAATTAATTTTAACATATATATTGTAAATTACGGTTTAGCTATTGTAATTTTTTATTTTTATTTTTATTTGGACACTTTTTGAGGGTGCCTTGTAAATCAATTACATTTGTAAATGCAGGTTCAACCCTCCTAAAAATGTGAAATATGAAAATATGACAATAGGAGTGTCTTGGGTGCGTCTTAAAATATTATTTTGTTCTCAAGGACCTTCCTCCGGTTGACTCTGTAAAAAGCCACCCGTAAGAACATTTCACTTAAATCCTGTAGGCAGAAATACCTGCATTAATTTTATTCAGGATGAAAAATTTAATATTTAAGTCCTGAAGACATTGTCGAAATAATTAACGAATTTCATGTGTAGATTCTTATATGCGGGTTTTTACAGTACCACAAGGTCTTGATTTGGGCTTCCCCTTGCACAAGCCCCTTTTTCGAACAAGCCTCACCTTCGGACATTAATTTTGTTAAGTCTCTCTATAAATACTCTTGATGAAAATTTTTTTAGACCCAATATTATATTATCGAATCAAAATCCCAGACCCAAAAATATAGGACACGCCCCCATAATAACTGTGTCGTCAAAAACCGGGAGTACTGGAGAAGAGCTTCACCCCCCCCCCCCACTAATAATTTAAAAAACGACGATGATATGTTTTTCAAACTGTTCATTCACAAATATTCTGAAAATCACTGATTTCGGTGATATTGTTGATGAATGTATTCATTGATTTGCAAAAACCACCAGTTATCCGTGACACTGAAGAAATAAAATATGAACCTGTTGGTACCTGCCATAACAAAAACAACAACAACAACAATCACGATATAACAAAGTCCAAGGCATCTTGCAACTTTTCAAGAAAAAATAACGAATCAAACCTACCCGCGGCAGTAAAATTTCATTCATGTAGAAACCTGACTTGTTAAAATCCAAAAGCATCATCCATTTTTATTATCTGGTTCCCTTATCTTCAACATGAAGACCTGGCATATCTTGCCATACAACACAGCGTCGAACGTACTGGTAATCAGAACTCAAAACACACAACCTATTCATTGACTTTTGGTTGGCGTTTGCAGGTCCAACAGCGGGTACCAGTTTACTTTACAACTAACGGTCTTTAAAGAGCAACCAAACCTCATTCCCAGGAAGCACAAAAGTATTTACATGCAATTAAAGTTGACACGCCAATTTCAAAGCGATTAGCCATTCAAGACAAAGCGAATTCTCTCAAGCAGAAAATCAAAACATGGCTTTGCTGGTGGGTCGTCTATACGGCAATATTGTTTCCCTTTAAACCATTAACGTTTTAAAATATCTATTCATTCTAAAAGGATTTGAATGATAAACCTTCAATTGACTGGTAAGCCAATTTTGTTCAAATTTAGCCAATTGGAATAAATGACAAAAAAGTGACATTTTCCTCCTTTTACAATATCCCTTTAAAAATGGGATCGAGGCTACCAAAAAGACACTGATGTGTAAAAACAACAGTTCACAGCCTCAAAGACATACGTTTAGTGCCTTTAGGGACCATGTCCACTGATCGGCTATTTATTTTCAGCTATTTAGCAGAATTAATAGCTAAGACGATCCTCCAAATTCCGCCAAGAAGCATTCCGCAATTCCGCATTTTCACTTAACCAAAGTCTCGTTACAAACAGCAGAATGAGGGAAAGATAGCAATCTCTCTATATAGCCAAATTGCACAACGAAAGTAGGTGGCAACAAAATCAAAGCTGATGTGTGCAATTCTAATATGGCTAGCAGATATTAAACTGCTTACGAATCAAGGTTTCAAAAACAAAAGTCAAAAGAGCGAAGTATTGGTGTTCGAATTCTAAATCACTAATCTTTACCTGATTTCTGAACATTTCAAATCCAGTTTTGTCATGAGCTGCAAAAATAGAGCCTCTTTTCTCCAAATCTTTACATTGAACCTCGTCTGAAAACTTTTGAAATGGCGTAGAGACCATCGATGGGTACATTAACTGTAATTGAATATCAAATAAATAAATTATGATTGCTCTGCGTGGTACTCCGTGTTGAAAAGCAGGCTATCTAAGAAAATCCAAACATCACAAAACAAGCGTGTTCATTTTTGCTTGAATTTAAAAAACACGACACACTTCCAACAGTCAATTAGCATCCAACAAAATAAAGATTTGAACATTGCATTTGTGCAAATGTTTTCAGATATTTCAATAACACATTACCTGCGTACTTCTTAGAATATTCAATCCAGCCAATCGCAGCCGTTTCATTAGAAGGCAAAAATGCTTATCTTATCTAGGGCCTAAATTATAGAACAATCTATCAACGGACCTTAAGCCCACAAGCAATAAGCCCACACTTTTAGCACAAGATCAAAAGGGTTCTTATGTTAAATATGCAGAAAAGGGAAAACGATGCTTCTATTTATCAATAATAATAGTACCTTTTTCCAAAATAAGAATTAATACTTTTCTTTTTACATTGTAAACTTTTAATTCAGTGGCATAACGATACATACATACATACATACATTAGTAATTTTGAAAGAACTTAGAAAGGACCAGCAAATAAAAATCTATCGAAAGTGTCCAAAGTAGGGTAACCAAATTAATACAACATAAAACACATCATCTAATTTTCTTAAACTTGCCATCTCTAAGACGTAAAAAGTGAGATACGATAGCCTCGTGACATAAGCCCTTCTTTGTTTTCGCTATTCTGACAATCTGATACCGCTTCAACGGAGGGCCTTACAATCTTTTAACGGGCATTCCTGGACTAAAATCATGATTCACGACAACTTTTTGTTGTGCCAATCAGAAGCAAGTATTTGACTCTCGTGAGATATTCAAAGACTTTGGTCTGTATTTTTGATTGCGGCATAAAAATACAAACTTTTATTTGATTGACGGAGCCGTGAACATTTCAAAACATTTCCACGGCTGCTGCTGGATTTTAAGGAAAAAACTGGTTCAAAAGAGACGTTTTGTTTTGCTTTTCAGTGTAAGGTGTTTTGGATGAAATGTCTTTTTCTTTGATTTCAGAATTTAGATTTCAGATTTCAGATTTCATTGATATATCCACAGCTAATTTAAGTTTTAATTATAAATATTAACGATAATTTAAGTTTACCAAGGATAACAAACAATTATGTCATAATAATGCAATAATATGAACAAAGCGACATGCTAATACAATAATAACGTGAATAACAATAACAACATAAATATGAATAACAATAACAATAACAATAACGGAATGGATTATGACATTTAAATGCGCTGGAAATAACACATATGGAAATAACTCCAATTTTTTCATAAGAAACTAAGAATTTGGTCAAGTACTGAAAGTTTCTTAAAAATGTGATCACAGTCTCGGCGCAGATTAATTACCAAATTCAAGATCATGATCATCCGAATTATCCTCGTCATCTTCGGATTGTGCTGCTGTTCAGCGGGGTGAATGACTTCACATTTAATCACCCTGTCAGCAGCTGGGAGTGGTGGCGGTACAACATACTCTCTTGTATCTTCTAGCTTGACATTGTCATCATCGCTGCAGTCAGCTGTAAGTATAGGCAACGTGTTCGTTAAAAACAGCGATACCTCGATGATGTATTTGTCTCACTTTGTAGCTTATCCCATGCTGCTCCTGCCAATTGAGTGATGAATATGCCTCGGCCGCTGGCTGTAAGCTTCATTTCAGAACTGCCCAGCCAAAATTCGATATTTTCATCACCCTCTAGCCATTTAGACTGGATGGACTTTACCGTGTTTTTCAGCATTTTTCCAAAACTAGAATCCCAAGGTTGCCAGATATCTGTGACATTTGCCGGTCCATACATACCTCTTTACCTTCCTCCATACCACATAACACATACCATACTATTCCATACCACATTATTTTTCCAAATTTTCGAATTTCCAATTAAAACAGAACACTTGTTTGACCCTCAAAGTTGTTAACGAACTGAGAAAACTCTTTATCTAAGTGCTGGTGTCAGTGTTTCTTTTACCCATTTAACACAGAACCATTTATCAGCCCACCAATTAGGTTGAGATGTTCACTGATTTGTGACAAGAGTTCCTTTCGAATTCGGTTATGCGATTTCCCTTCCCTTATACCTTGCATCTGTTGCCCAAATGGATCTTAGTTGTTACTGGGTTAAATGGTGCACTGCCCCTTTTCTAGCCCACTTCCCGGATTGCTGACCAGCATTCTGTCACCACGTCGATCCTCGTTCTCTACAAATTCGTAAGTTGTCTTTCTGTTAATGTCAAAGGGAAGCGATACTGTAAATGCACAATGCTCAATAAATAATAGAGTTGAAGATAAGGAACATTTCTTCTTGCAAAGCCAAGCATTTAATGATCTTCTTAACGGCATTGATGCGAACTTAACGGCGTGTGGACTAAAAAAGTTGTCTAATAATAGACTCCTTGATAATATATTATATGGTCACGAGAAATTAGCATTTGTCTCAAACACAAATGTTCTAGAAGCCATATTGAGATATATCCATATACTTCAGAACGCTTCCGATCGTTTCCCTACCCACCACATGCATGTGAACATATGTGATATAATAGTTCTATGTAATAGTTCTTGTAGCCCATTGTAAACTTACAAACTTGTAACTGAGTGAGTGAGTTGAGTGAGTTATCATATTTAACATACCTAGCCCGCAAAAATCTCGAGATGATTTGTTTCCAGCAGGGGACACGGGTTATACATAACCTTACAGTTTCAGGCACATACACTTGCTATTCTTGCAAGGTATGGGTTTCTGCGCTTGGCGCAGGGGGGCCAATCAAGGCGACGCCGGTCCTTCCTCTCGATGTGACCACACCTCATGTTTCCTTTTGCCTTTGCCTGGAATTACAGAGAGTTAGCAGCTCTCCTCACACTTTCGCAGCAACTTGTTAATTGTTCTTTGTAAAGGCCGTGTTACATGGGCAGACCCAGATGCGTTTTGCTTTAATTTTCTTTTCAACAACCTCCAATGTGTAGCGAAGCTTGCCTGGACCTATTCGTGTAGATTGGCCTAAAGGCCACAGGGTTGCCATGTCTTGACATGCTCCACGTGGCATCGTTGGCTGTAACCAACCCAGGTTTATTTTTGTAAATTTTTAGAATGGAAAAAATCGAATCGGTACTTGGGAATCGGTACTTGGTTACACTCCACTTTTAAGATATCCATTCCACTTTTTTATCAAACTGCGTTTTCTCACTTCTCGTCTTAATAAGACCTTCGCACAAAGTCGAATGCCATTTCATCATGGTCGCAAAATAGTTAGCCTCTAGTTTTCGCCGCTTTCTTTGAACTCGACGCAGTTTCATCCCGTATCTTCAAATGAAAGCTGTTACAACACTGGGGTGTAGCTTTTTGGCGTTGGGATTTTTCTCTTTGTGGAACTTGTTGGCCTAAGTATGAAACCATGAGAAAGTTAATTTTATTCCTTTTAGCCTATGGTTTCTCAAAACTTCCCAAAAGGTTTCAATTACACGTTTTTCCCCATAAGAAACCTGGTTAAGGCTCCACTTAGTGAAATTTTTTAATTTTTTGACCATTTTTGACCAATTTTATCAGTAAAAGTTTCTTAATTCCGTTTTTTTACTATGCATTCTTTTATTCAACAAAAACTGGGTACATTGTGCCTTATATTGTTCCTTACCTTGGTTAGTTTCAACCGTTTAGCATTGTTCGTGTCAGCTTTTTCAATGATCAAGGATTTAATTTTTAACCATTTCGACACCATTGATTTATCAACTTTGAACTCCAATGCAACTTTGCTTGCAGCTTGTCCAGCAGCAACTTCATCGATGATTTTTTTTTTAAATTCGACGTCATAAGACAGTCTTGTTTTTGATCCTCTCCGATGGTCTATTTTTGTCGATTTACCTTCTTTTGTGTTTAATTGATCCTCTTCATTCGCTTTCTCGCTGATTTGAACACTTTTCGTCTGCGTCTTGTCAAACACCAACGTCGAACTTGAACTTGAATCACGCCCTTGAGTAGGAGCTGATCGGTGTGCCAATTTTCTGTGCATGGACAGTCCTTGCGATGTCTCAAAGTATTTTAGACACACATCACAATTCTCGGGGCCTTGAAGGACATCTTCTACAAAACATGGCGCTTCTGAAACACCAATGTGCTTTTCTCGATGAACAATTGTTCTTTTTACGCCAAATTTGAAAAACGTAGCCTGCTTCTTAGCCATCTTCAGGCGTATTGTTCCCAATTCTTTTCCACCAATACGTTTCATGACATACACAATAAGTTATGTGAATAATAAGAACTGCAAGTAGATTTCCGAATGAAATCTACAGCACATCACCTGTGCCATTAATAATACAAGTACAATTAAGCACTCAAACAGCCAGGAAATTAGTAATTTTTTATAAATCTATGGAAACGGAAATTAAACAAGTCTCTTAGCAAATATTTTCCCAGAAAGTTCTCATTTCTTAATTTTTTGAGGAAGCGAGTACTGGGCATTCTTGTAATCTAATTTCTTTAGCGCGTTTATTTATAAGAAACCAAGAATTTGGTCCAGTCATAGTCATAAATGGCCCAGTGCTGAAAGTTTCTTTAAAATTTCCACTTTTGAATACTGGAAATTTCTTAGCAGTTTCTTGAAAGGGCACCTTTTTCTAAGAGATATCTTACATTTACAACAGCTCACCACCTGTGCCTTTTTAATGATGTGTTGATAAGCTAAATATGGCACTGCTAATACAAATACAATTAAGCACTCAGACAGCCAGGAAATTAGAAAGTTTTTAAATCTATGGAAACGGAAATTAAACAAGCTTCTTAGCAAATACTTTTCCAGTACATAAGTTTTTAAATTTTTTAAGGAGCAGAGTACTGAGATTCTTGCAATCCAGTTTCTTACTTTAAAAAATACGTCTTAAGAAACTGAATTACGAGAAACTGTACTCAGCTCCTTAAAATATTAGAGAAACTTGAATGGTGGAAAAGTATTTGCTAAGAAATTTCCGTCTCCATAGATTGAAAAAACTTACTAATTTCCTGGCTGTCTGAGTGCTTGTTTTGTTTTGTAGTAATTGTGTTCACAAAAGAATGTTACATCAAAAATGAAATTCAGATTCTCTTTCTTGGGGAGCCGAAATCAATTAAGTTGTGCTGTTAATGGTGTTAATTATCGTAAATGTAAGATTTCTCTTAGAAAACGGTGCCCTTTTAAGAAACTGACAAGAAACTTTCAGTTCTCGAAAGTGGAAACTTTCAACCCTATTAAGCATGGGGGCCTTTCCAGCTTTGTTCTCGATGGATAATCGTTTTGAAACAAGTTTGTCAATTTCACTATTGTTGCAAAAATCGCCTGTTCATTCGTCAGTTAATTCGGTGCGGGAATTGGAGATGTCACGTGACGTGTCGTTTAGTTAGTCACTAAGCTAAAAGATAGAACTGGACTGACCAAGCAGGGCTAAATATATTTAGTCGGCGAATTTCAATTGGAGTATCGTAAGGCCCTCCGTTGAAGCGGTATCAGATTGTCAGAATAACGAAAACAAAGAAGGGCATATGTCGTGGGGCTAGAGATATGATCCTTATTACGTAAAAAATATTGCCTTTTCATTGCCTTAGAACACTATGCCTTTTCATTTTTTCACATTGAGCAACTCAAGGACTAGAAGAGGTCAACTTTTCTCACAGATAATCGTGGATAATTGAAACAGACTACCACAGACTGTGATCAACGCACAATCTGAAATGCAATTCCAACTTTATGATCGTTTTTAAGGAACTGAGAAATTTTTATGGTAAAACTTCAAATCTTTCTAAATTGCTGAAACTTTGACAAAATTAAATGTTGAAGTGTGAAAATTTGCTTCTAAAAGAAACATTGCTTACTAAACTTTGTTTACTTGCAAATTGTATGTTGACAAATACATTTTTGGGTCTAAATTCATATTCCTCATGCTAAGGTAAGTCAAGGAATACAACACAAGGAGTGTTTTGATGCTTTGTGCTGAAATTTCATAACCTTAAAACTGTACATACCTGAGATGCTTGCATTGGCCTTACTTTTGCTGTTTTGTCTTCTTCATTTAACAAATGCTCATCACAGTCTGTAAAACAATTTCTCAATCTGATAAATATGTTATAAATGCATCGAGTGCATGGCCCAAAAAATTTCCCCACACTTCCAAGTCTGGTTTGGAGGAGATTTATCAATAATTTTTTCTTTGCTTGAAGTTGATGTAAGAGGCTTCAACTTAATGTTTAATAACTTGCTTGCTAATAATCTACCTCAATTATAAATGAGTTGTATGTAATTAAACAAAAAATAAAGAGTTTATGTTGCTGCAATCGGCTAAAAATACTACATTATGGCTTTCAAAAAGTTGGCTTTCCCTTTAGTCTGTTAAATGAAAGGCATCATATAAACATTCAATAAAGAAATAAAAACTGATTGTAAGTGAATAATTAAAGTTTTATAACTGGATGTATGGCAAGACAATATCTTAAATTTTAATTCATCAGGGATATGATAAACTGCAATGCCTGCACCACTCAAAACATTAACAACAAGTAGTTAATTTATTAATCTAACAATAGCTTCATTTAGACAAAATGTTTATTATCCAAGATGGCAAATGAACATTGGCCATTATGCAAAAACTCTGATTTTAAGATACAAATAAGGTAATCATATGTATTTGATTAACTATTAATGAGTAACAGCAAACAAATTTCATAGCATTTTAAATAATAATTTTATTGATAGACTTTGTCAAATCCTTAGCATTTTGGAGATACTGCCACCTGTATATGCATATAATTAATTTTCAAACAAAGTTAACAAATATATTTCAAATTTAATTGCTTGACAATTGTCAAATTCAATGATAGAAGCTTACAGGAAGGTTCCACCTTAATAATCACATCTCCAATATTTTCATAGCCAGACTCCAATGGGGTGGAATTCTTGCTTCTTGCATTTTCTGATGACAATCTCCCATCACTTGATGCCATTGTTTTATTACTGCATCCAGCTAAAAATAGATTTATATGCATGCTGTAAGCCAGATAAGAATATTTGTGTTGTTTAATTGCAAATTAATACCTTTCACACCTTTAGTGTGCTCAATCAAATCAAAATAGATAGAAAGATTTAATTTGATTTGCTTGACTGCAATAAAAAGTGTCAAGTCTTTTCTTTTAAATAGACTATCTCACTGATTCGGTCGACTGCTAACTGCACAGAAATTTATGATCCCTGCAGCTAGGCACTTTTAAAGCAGAGATGGAAATTATAGGTGTTTGAAGGGGGCAAGTGACCCCAAATCTTGTCAACTTAACAGTAAAAACATCAGCTTGAAAGCTTTTGTTGGAAAGCTTGAGCATCTGTCAGAAATCTGAGCCATTTTTGGGCGTTTGCACCCCCAAATTAAAGCCGATTTTCCAACTTTGTTTTAAAGTATTTCTGAAAATAAAAAAATGTAAGTCATTTTTTCTCAGTGTTGGAAATGTTACATAAAAACATGAATGTTCAAAAGTTGCAGAAAAGCATATGTAGATTTCTTTTATTGAAAAATTATCGTATTATGCAATATACTTTACATGAGACTACACAAAGAGAACAGAAACACTCTTTGTCACCAACAAACTTCTCTTTGATAATAATGTTCTTGTCTCATATCTTTTCAATTTCATCTGTAGTGCAAACAAAAGAAACATGCGGATTTTGATCTGTGAATTTCATATAAATGTATCTCAAAAATGGGAATAGAAAGGCTTAAATGTTTGGTATTAACTTTCCAGACTATTTTATTATGATAGAAGACATGGAACAATTCAAAGCCACAGGTGCAAACCATGTACTTACATACTGAAATGTAAAAGATTATGTAAAAGATTAAAATGTTTTTTATGTTGTTTTTATGGAAATGATTAAAATAATGTATTTTAAAATTTATTAAATAATTTTTTTTATGTAAAAAGACTACGGTAATATATTTTAAAATTTTCGCTAGGCTTACTATTCTAGGTTAAAATTTTCTTTTATTTATTTGAGCAAAAAGCTTTAAAGCGATGCTCAGTATCAGCGTTAAAGTAAAAGAGTTCAGAGTGGAAAGTGCATATTCCAGCCATATTACATTAAGCTAAGTGTGGAAAGTACATTCTTCTGACTGGTGCATCCTACATAGTTATTGTTAATTTGTATAAAGAAGGTACATCCTATTCTCAATAAATTCACTGAATCTGAACAAAATCCTATAAGGTATAGTATGAATTATTTGGATTCTAGGATGTTCTGTGTCTATTTATTTGGAATTTGTCTTTCCGTAAGTGTTTGTTAAAGATTTTATTTTATATAAAGGTGGTAACTGGTGAATTGTGGTGATGATGGGGGTGAGAGGACTCTAGCATAGCAACTTAATATTGTTAGCTATAAGCTTAGGTAAGAGGACCATTCATGGAATCAAGAATATTTTGACCTTAATGCTTTTCCTTCCACTCTTTTAGTACTGTAGTGGTGTTTCATTTTAATTTTTTTTTGTGCATTTATTTCCATTTTCAACTTAATATATATAGTCTATATATATCTATAATATTTAAATATATATATATATTTAATGAATTCCCAGTAACATTGTTTTGCTTAATATTAACTGCATTGTTATGCATATAATATATTTATTGTAATTTTAGTTTTAGTGGAAAGTCAATACTTATACTTTGTTTAGGCTAAGCAATTAACAGAAATCTAGCCTAGTGAGACCTAGTTAGTGTGGCAAGTCAAAGTACTACTTTGCTTTGTTTAAGTACGGTAGGATAAACTTTGTTTAGGCAAAACAATTAACTAAAGAACACTTCTAAATTAACAATCATATTGTAAATCCCCCTGTTCTGTGAACGCTTTTTGTTTGGAATGTCCGAAGTTAGGCCCAGACTAGTAGCAGTAGGTAGGCTGGTAGGTGTAGTACAGTGTAGAGGATGTTTGTTTATTGTCTTTACACACCTGCACACAACACATTCATCAGTGGTGCCAGAAAGAAATTTGTATTAAAATATAGTCTATGTTATTGTATTAAAATAATGATATTGAAATTTGTAATTGAATAAATATGTTTTGGTACCTACAAAATAGTTTTCTTTCTTTCAGGATGAAGTTATTTTGACTTGAAATGTTATGACTACTTCCATCGATTTTTCTCAGTTCTAGACAACGACGCGCCACCATGAGTTGAGTTGAACAAACGTTTGTTTTGGTTTTGTTTCTGCAACTCCTTCGCAGCATTCAATTTGAAAACATGAAGCAACAACAACCACCTGGAAAAATCACTGCGGTATTTTGTCTCCAAAATTGAAAGAAAATTCCCCGACTCTATTCAAATCATCTAATATTTTTTTATCAAAACAATTTGGTTTTAGTTGAATAATTTATACAGTTATCTATCTTAATCTTATCTATCTTAAGTATCTTTAAATTCATATTGTTTGAATTGGAGATGACAGCAAACGATACACCAGACAGAACACGACAGTACGTTTTGTAAAGAATACCCCGGAATACTGTACAAATCCTGCTGGCACCTCATGTTCTGACGAAGGCAGGGCACCAGGTTGAGGTGTCACACCACACCAAACTTTATATTTTACAATTTCTCTCTGTAAAATGAGTTAACGTACTGCATTTTAGTTATCATTTTCTTTCCAAATTTGTATATCGTTGTCTTGTAAACAATTAGAAAACTACATTGTGAAAATCTGA
>JAYJMH010021549.1:0-19442 GCA_036873815.1 Phacellophora camtschatica
TATTTATAATGCTTTGTTTGTGTCATTTCTGCAATACGGTATCACCGTCTGGGGACAAACATTTGCCTCATACCTTGTAACAATATTTAAACTGCAGAAAAAAGTTTTCCGAGCTATTTCGCATCAACTTATCCTTTCTCACTCCTTCCTATTTTTAAAAACAATGATATTTTTCAATTTCTACATGTAACTTTATTCTCAATTTTAAATTTTCTTTGTTAAAGTATATTTGTATGTAGTATGGAATTTTAAAATTATAAACTGCAACTGAGAAAGAATATCAAAGAAGGCTATATATACTTTTTTGATAAGAGCAGTAACATATGGTAACATGTTGAAATCAGTGCTTTAGCCCTATAGGTGGAGCGGTAACATGTGTGGTAACATGTCAAAAAGCATTTATAAAATTTGTTTTATTTTACGTTAATTTAATTATGTATGTGTATTATCGTATTTATGTAAAACTAAAAAAAAATAAATTTTGGATAATATATAGTGAAATATTGAAAACTGTTAGCTATTTCAGATTAGCTGTAAATTTTTTAGTCATCTCCCAATAAGGCAAGTTCTGCAAATTATCGAGCACAGGGTGTCACAGCTTTCTGCTCCTCTAATGAAAACCGGTGTCGAAATACTATTGTGTTCCAACGAACTCCATCATGGCATCTTCGTCAGCATCTGTGGCATTATACGTAAATACCACACAATTAATGTAAACAATTGGTATTATAATGTAAACAACATTATCTTGCACCCACACACTTCTAAAGACAATTAGTAACAAAACATGTAACAAATGCTGTATAACATAATTCTTTCACATCACCCCCCTAGGACCCACTTTTTAAGCCCCCGACTTTTGGGCTTCAATTATCTTATTGGAAATCAAGTATTCAAGACCAGGTAATTTAATTATGTATCTGGAGCAAATTATTAAACACCAAGCTTGAAAGGCAATAATTCTGTTCGTTTTTTAATAAAGACAATCTTGGACAAAATATAATGAGACTTTTGATAAATAAAATTTAACCTGGCAACTTGAAAACCACCCCCTCCCCCTTTGCTCAATGTTGAGTGAGAAGGGGGAGGGGTTCAGATAACAGAAAATTACAATTTGTCTTATAATTTTTGTCCAAGATTGTAGTTATCGTCCCGAAAATATTCCCGCAAGCGTATTATTTACCTTATGCGCTGAATAATAGGCCAGAATTAATAACAATACGAAATATTGGACAGAATGTAAAACCGACTGGCCTAGACACATGTAAAATATCCTCGCTAAGCTAAAATGTATTTTACGGCACGCTGTTGCAGTCAAACTAAAATGCATTTTCAGGCACGCCTTTGCAGTCATGGAATGAAAAACGTATGTTGAACACAATATTGCAAACGTTGTTTGATTTCTTCACAATAAATCGAGTTTCTAAATTAGCGTTGAAAGAAAGTCATAAAACCAAAAGGTTTATTCCTAAATTCTTCACCTGGCTCCAATGTATTGTAGAAATCTGAACAAATGAAAGAGAATCGGACAATTCCAGGGTCTATTATCTATTTTAAGCATCTAAAATTAAGAGTTCTGCGGTGTTTACTCAACAACAGGGTTGCTTTTCTAGAACAATTCAATTTTATAGCAAAAACAACCACGCAGTAACAGTATACAACCGTTGTCAAGGCTACGGCTTATCGTCGAGGAGGGGTCATCAGGTAAATGAAAATTTCCTCCGTTCTCCACGCACAAAATTCTTTTAAATTTATGAGCGAATATCTCAAACATTGCATAACGCAATATCTCGAGGAAATTCTTCCTTCCATTGATCTGAAACCTTTTTTGAAAGATCAACTCACGTGTTGTTACCACCTGCACGTACAGTTCCCTTTCGCTATCTCCAATGCCCACTAACGTTCCTGTGCTTATCTTAAAATGTTGCTTATCTCTACTGCTCATATTGAAACATCCACAATTTCTTTTTCCTTGCAACAATTTATTCGATCCCACCACCAACTCTCTGTCTGTAAGCTATAATATCCGCTTATCTTTACACATGCAGGATATAGAGCGAAACGATACAAAAACTAAGGATATATGTAATAGGTCAACGCATCCTTTATCTGAAGTTTAAGATCTTGTCTCCGCCTTTGGAGTAATAAATTAATCTTTTATTGCTTCCTTTTGCAACGTATCTGGCAAATTTTGCCCGTGGGTAGAAGGAATTGCCTTTGGTTTTTACCTTATTGGTATGTATGTTTCATCCACGCTCCGCCGCAGCGTCGGAAACTGAGCTGAAACTGGAGAAAAAAGTGAGAGAAAAAACAAGCAAAAAGAGGCGAAAAAGCGAGAAAAAAAGCGAAAAAACAAGAATTAGCAAAGTGATCAATGAAATAACGTACGGCCACTTGAATAGCGAAAATAAAAATTTAAGACCATAGCAAAAATAAGAACGGGGTGGAACTTTAACGTAAATTAATGATAAGTAACATTTTCAAAGGACGCTGCGGAGGAGAGTGTGTTTTCATCTTGCAAAGATAATGATTTATCTTATTTTACTGGCAATATTCTTGCCAAATCCGTGTTCTAACTTCTACCAACTGCAATTGTGAACTGAACTGAACCCGGAAAGCATGCTGTAAACTAAACACGCATTTAAAAGACAAACGACAGTGGTGGCATTACATTTTCTTATGTCTTACATAATCCATCCAGACGATAATAATAAAGGCTTTTAATTGAACAAAGCAACTCAGCTCTATCTAAAATTGTTTTTAGAAAATACAGTGGCGGCGCATTGAGTATTATTTGTGCCCAATTAAAAACTTGCTGCGGCGCCCTCCCTCTCCCCCCCCATTTGTTGCCAACATTAAACACATTTTAATTTAGTCGAAGTAGGCTGGCTTAAAATAGCTTTACCTGTAACTTGAACTGTCTCAAGATAATTTTTATGCAAGCTGACTTAACATAATTTTCCCTGTAACTTTTTTCTACGTCAAATAAAACGTCGCCTTCTATGTACAAACGTCGCATAATTATTTAAAAACTTATTGTCATTGTCATTAGGAACAATATTTACTCAGTTTCAAAATAAAATTTATTAAACATAATAGTAACATTTTAAATAGCATAATAACTACCATGTCCTGAACGATATAATAAAAAAAAATGCATGCTTTCCGGAATGAAATATTTTCAAAAATGATATCCATAAAGAATTCAAATAGGATTTCAGAAACGTTGACCCAAAAAAAATTAGAAAAATGACTTTTTAATTTTAATTCGGTCTTTTTTTTATATTTTTTTAGGGGGGGGGGGATAAAATTATGTCTTACGTACCGCTTTTTCAATGAGATCTTTAAAATTAGCAGGAACACCACTTGATGAAACCTTAAAATAACAAATAATTATTTATCAAAATATTAATCAATAAAATTATTGTTTCTTTAATTGGCAGCTAAAAACAAATTATATTCCAATAATTGTAACTTTCTGTACATAAATATAAATGCTGATTTCTACAAATGCGTGTTTTTCTAATTGAAACAAATCTTGTCAGTAAACAGTACCCGTGACAAAAACAGTACATAATTCCATTTTTTTATGGAAACATTTGGTCGTAAGAGTATCGTCACAAGTTAGCATACACTCAGACACCATTTTTGAAGTATGAACCCGTGGCTGCAGCAGCGGATCAAGCTATAACTGAGGTAATCTATAAGTTACGGGCCCGCGATATTTTCGTGTTAAGGCCGCCCCAATACTTTTCATCATTATGACAAAAATGATACTGTATTATAGTAGAAAAAAGAAAACAAGTGTCTTCAAAATAAAAAATATTAAAAGTAACGTGGGGAATAATGTGTCTATGTAAGTGAAACTGCTTCGCTAGAGGTACCTATTGTTTAATGTGCAACTAGCCAATCAGGTACTTATTGATAATCAGGTGCGCCATGAGTCAGCAATTTCTTTAAGCTAAGAATATACCCTTATCTTATATGGGCACGTTACCTATAATGTTTAAAATGTTAAAATATGCTAAAATATTTTAGCTTGTCTCTGAAAATTAAAAAAAAAACAATAATTTATAAAATAGGACAAAACGTTCAAGAAAATACAAAAGATTTTCGTTATTCGAAGTTTGCGAAGAGTGCTCTTTTGTGAACCAGCGGTCATATGGGTTTAAATTTACAACTGCCCTATAGGTAACAGGCCCCCTTACGGGTTAAAGCACCCAATCAGTGATTTACAGCAGTTCTCCATCAAAACATTTTGCAAAAATAAAAAAAACGTTATAGCGTTGACATAAGAAAAAGTAAACAAATCTATTTTAGGAAAATAGATCCATAAAATAAGGGATTTGTGACAGAGGGAATCCAATAACCAATTTCTTCGGAGACGTGAAATTATTGAGAACTGTCATCTCCATTTCTGTTGATCAACATCAGTCAAAAACATTTGTAGAAACCATTGCACATCAAGTGTCAAATAAACAAACAAACAAACAGCCAAATCAAAAGTTTCTCCTTCGTAGCAAAAAGAAACTTTGACAATCGCACGACAATGGAACAATGGACGGACTTTTAAGTTTATCACGTGAATTTCATGTGATTCTTTTGTTTTGGTCGCTATGAAAGCCACATTGTTGATGAAGCGATCTGAAATATAGTCTGGCTACCCCAGCAATTACTTAGAAGTATTACACAAAACAATTCTATTGATTTTGCATATTGGTGTAACAAATATATATCAAATTAGACGCAATTACCTTTTCAACAGAAGCAGTCTCAGCATATTTCCTGTACAAATACAATGATGAAAAATATTAAGTTTGTGATGAAATATTCCATACTGGGAAAAACCATCAGAAATTGATTATCGTAAAAATCAAATTGTTCCGCTACAACGCTTTAACACCCGGATTTATTTAAACTAAACAAATAAATCATACGCCAATTTGTATTGAAAAGGGGGTTGCATTAGCAAAAATGTTTTAAAAAATCAGTCCAACTAAAACTTCTAAGGGGAGACTAAAATAAAATCTCCGTTTTGCAGGGCTGTAGCTTGAAATTTGTGAGGCTTCTAATTGTACTCAAAACGACGTCCGAAAGACGAACATAGATTTTGGGATATCATCCAGTCATCTGCTGCGATCACGTTTAGCTGTCCAAAACTAGAAAATTAAAATTTCTCTCTTTCGTGATCTTTCAAGTCAAATTCAAGGAGCGCCATTCATTTCTAGTCCACGTTTTGACATTATTACAACATGTTCGCTCCTAAATCGACTTTTACCAGTTTTATCAGAGAATCTTTTCGAATTTTAAACTCCCAACTCGCCATTCAAGAAAGCATGTTGTTTCAATGTCAAAACAAGGACTGAAGTTAAAGGACTGTTTTGTTTCTTCACATTAACTTGAAAGCTCACGGATTACGGCAATTTAAGTTTAACGCTTAGGGCGGTAAACCAAACGTAGTTGCAGATGACTGGATGATATCCAAAACTCTTATGTTTGCCCCTCGGACGTCGTTTTATTTACAATTCAAGATTTTTAGTCTCAAGGAATTCGAGCTACAGCCGCGCAAACCGGAGATAGATTTTTTGAGTCATTCAACTGCTAAAATAAATTTAAAATTTAAAATTAACCCCCCAAAAAATGTGAGCATTTTGAAACCCTTCCAAAGGTTTAAGGGTAAAAAAGTGAATGGCATCTTCTGGCAAAGTCCCACCTTTAAGAAACTCCTTTTACCACCTCGGGCTATTGTTCTCCCTCGATTAGCATATTGTTTTCATATTGTTCAAGTCAGAATTAAGGGTCTGAGTTTCTAATAAAATCGTTTCTTAAAGACAGAAATCTCAAGCGAATTCCTACAACTTTTTTCACAAATTATCATAAGGGTAGTGTTGTTCCGATTGAAAAAAAGTGAGCCTAAATGTTTTCTGAACTCTGAACGTAAAAGCTTCACCAAATTTATTCAACACACAAATATATCAACAAGTGGAAAATTACATAGTTTGATTAATCCTACCTCCTCTCCGTGCTGGTGAGGTAAGCAATATTTTCTCTTGCTCCAGGTTGTAATGTGCCAGACACGGCTTGATTCATTAATGACAATGCACGGTTGAATATTTCTACAAATCAAACCAAAATACAATTCATGCAAACTTTCCCATGTTATTTACTCTAAAATAACTCTAAAATAACTCTAAAATAACTCTAAATTAACTCTAAAATAACTCTAAAATAACTCTAAAATAACTCTAAAATAGAGACGGATTTTCCTAACATTTCCAGTATATCCATATTCGCAAAAATATTAGACCTCAAAATAAATACTTTAAAACCGCAATTTCACCTATTTTCCCTAATACAAGTACCACAATAATTATTTATAGCCTCAAGCTTGTCATTCCATATTTTACTCTAGTAAACGCCTCCCTCAAACAAACGCCTCCCTTTTTTCAAACGTTTCTACTTTCAATAAACACCGCACCCGTCCAAGTAATATAGTAATATATCAGCTCATAGCTCCTTTAACCATTCTAGTAGTAAACTAAAACACAGTATTTCCTTCTCATTTTATAGCAAAATGGCAATAAAGACCTACTTTAAATAAACTTTAAATAAACTCGCCTAAGAAGTATTTATTAAAATAACTATAAAATATGAACGTTGGAACTTTTTAAATTTAGCTTAAACTTCTTGAGTGCAAACTACATTATGTATTTATGCTTTAAGAAATATGAAATAATTTAAATAATTAGGCTCGAAAAGTATCAAAATGTACAAACCTTTAATAGTATTATGAGAAAGAAGATCTTCAGAAAACATTGATTTCCATCCAAGATACCTGCATAAAAAAACAAATAAATCTTAATCATTTATATGCAATAAAATTTGTGCAAGACTTATAGACAAAACTGGCCGGTTTACAGACAATGCAAAATGTATAGGCTATTCATAAATACGATTGTAAAGTCCATACTGTGTGATGATAAAAGGTTTTATCGCAAGAGGGTATATTCAAATCCTTTCCTGCTATTGACGTGAATAAATGCAAAAGTGGCTGTTTGGAGAGCTAAAATTATTTTTACTGTTTCCTCTGGAATACTAATAAGATAACGGCTGAATTATCTTTACGTATTCTAAGCTTGTTGATATCACATCATCTCTGTTTGCAAGGCTGTAGTTTGAAATCTGAGTCTACAAATTTTAAATTTTGCTTAAAACGATGTTCGGAGGGCAAACTTAGCGATTGGGATATCATCCAGTCATTTGTGATCACGTTTACCTGTCACAAACTAGAAATTAGTTGTGAGTTTTCAAGTCAATTTAAAGGAACACCTCTTTTTTAAGTCCAGGTATTGATATTAAAACAAACTTTTTGCTCCAATATCAACTTGAGAATTTGATCAGTGTTAAACGTTTCAAATTTTAAACTCCAAAGTCTCTATGAAAGCAAGCATGTTCTTTTAATATCAAAACATGGACTGAAAATAAATAATGCTTCTTCAAATTAACTTGAAAGCTCAGGGATTAGGGAAACTTCATTTCCAAGTTTTGGACAGGTAAACAAAGTCGCAGATGACTCGATGATAGTACACACTCTAAGTTTGCCCTTTGGGCGTTGCTTTATGTACAATTTGGGATTTGTAGTCTCGCAGATTTTGAACGACAGCCTTGCAAACGGAGTTCTTATGGGTCACCCGGTACTTACAGCAGGATATTTAAAAATGTGATATAATATACTATATCAATATACTGAGGTATTGTACGATTTTACGCATAAAGATTTATTAATGGTTAGGGTCTCAACTAGGGGGGGGGGGGGCTTTCCGTTTATTTCTTTAGTTTTTTAGGAATTCTCTAGTGACTTAACATTGTTTCTATTTGATTCTGTAGATAGCTGGTGAATTATTGTCGTAGATGTAAGGTTGTACCGGGTGTCCCAAAAAATGTATCGCATTTTCCTTATAAATATAAAAAAGCAGAACAGTAAGCAATCAAGGTGTTACATATTTGCAATCTAGAAATATTGACTTAAAATTTGCTGTAAATCTATTTAAAATCGGTTGTATATTCACCAAGATATGGATATCGAAAGCTCTAAATTCTGTCAAGGTAAAAACTAGAGGCCTCTGCACAAATCAGAGCTTTGTTACGCTAAAGCAAGGGATTGAAATGAATGTTTATGTCATGCTTTTCAAGAGTAGCTTTTAAAATGATTTTTCCTTTGAAATGTGGCTTTTCTTTTAGATACTGTGCATTCTATCAGGGAATATTGAAATAAAAGAACGCGACCATCTCACTAAAACCTAAGAGTATTCAGCATTTACAGTGGCCAAAAGATTTATGTTGTGCAAACACTCGAGGTTCGAAATCAAAATAAGAAAGAACAAGGCAAAGACAAAGAATTGACTTCAATGGAGAATTGTTTTAGAAGCAGCTCCACAAAAGCATGACATTAAAATTTTCATAACCAGTGAACATTTTAACACGACAACATGTTGATATTATGCTTCCAACTTCTATATCTCTGTGAGTATACAATCGATTTTTTTTCAGAAATTTTTAGCAAACGTCAAGTTCACGATTCTAGATTGAAAATTTGTAACGCCTTGATTGCTTATTGTTGTAGTTTAATTAATGTATTTAATGAAACGGCGAAACATTTTTTGGGACACCCTAGTAGGTCGTAAAGTAATCTTTTCAATGCTAAAATTATTTTAATTTTACCACTTCGATATTTCGTCGTAGTTTGGATCATTGCAAAGCCATTGTTTTAAAACTTGAAGCCATTTAGGGAAGAACTGTTTCTCTAATATACTGACGATATGTTGTGGTGAAAGCAAACCTTTCCAAATCATCACCCATTTAAAAGGCTCTGAAAATAAAAGTATGATCATGTTCAAATGTTTTTATATAAATAAGCAGAAATCCTCATTTCAATATGTCATTCATAAAATATTTGATTGTATCAAACTAGTAGACTCCTTTCTTTATTCTTTAGGTGGAAAAAGCTGTGATTTTCATTGAAAGCTGCTTTTTCACTGGTGAGAGTAAAAAAGTTCAACATATTTAAAATTGAGTACAAAATTCGTGTATTTATTTACTAAAAGGACGAAGGTTATAAAAAACTAACTAGTTATCTTAACCGAATTTATAATTAACTAATAACTAAACCCAATTTGCCTGCAAACAACGAATATAAACTACAAACTATACGCAATTAAAATCAATTGTCTCCGTGAAAGTGGTCGTAAAGTTTTTTAAACGAGATCACATCTATTGTAAAGTTCTTTTTGATTGCAATTCCACTGATGAAGCCATCTTGCTGTGAAGTTTGAAGACAAAAATTACGAGACCTTTGTGTTTAATTTTCAAATATCTATCAATTATCTGTTACTATGCAATAGAATACTTTTAGTGCAACCATGGCATCAAGAAACGTGAATTGTTATTCTTCCCTGTGTCCATGTACCCGTGATATGTGAGTGTCTACCCATACCCGTGATGTGTATGTGTGCAGCTAGTTCTACATTTATCCAGCACTATCATAAAAGCATGGCTCCTTGTTATATTATCAATAAGCTTGAAAAGCTTCCAGGGGGTCAGTGTCTATGAGACCTTGAAACAGTTTTGTAAGTGGTGACCATGTCTACAATCTTCAATTTGATATCAATTTTGCACCCGTAACCTCTTCATAGACGTGTCCAATTTACAAATTTCCGAAATTTTTTGTCAAGCTTTTGTGCATGGTTAAAGCGGTTGGTTCTTTAACATGATGTATTTTCAAAAGAAAATTAAATTAAAGACTGGAAATTAAAAAATGGAAAATAAGTATGATAGACTTTTACACAACTTTGAAATACTTCTAGCTTTCGTATGCTTGTCAGTGGCTCGCAATTAAAAATTGTTTGCCTTTAAGTGGCGATTTCCATCTCAGGTCATTTTGTATACCTTGGTTAAAAAGTGAGCAACATTCAAATTTCATGTTATTGTGGGTAGATAGAAGGTAAACTTAGATAAGAAAATTCATTTGACTAAAATTGATCATGCCATTTTCAAGCAAGAAGTGATTTTGGTGGAAAAAAAGAACAAAAAAAACTTTGGAGAAACTGGTTCGCTTTTTATTCATTTACCGTTATAATGAGGTGTGCTGTTGTCCCGCTGGAAAACGGTAATGTAAAGTAAAATCTGGAGCATTTAAGCCAGGAATTTTTTGGGTACTATATGAAGATTACTTTTTAAATAATGGCTCATAACAAAGGGAAAGAAAGGTTGACTTAACCAAAAAATATTTATGAACTGATTTCACCGTTGATCTATCATATAAGGTAGAATTACAAAAAAGAGGATGGTTCTTCTCAGACTTATACACTGGCAAACGTACCACGTTTTCCATGGGTACACTGGCAAACGTACCACGTTTCGGTACGGTATGGGTACAAGGGGTCAAGTCGACACTTGTCGTAGCTTCAACAACGGCGCTAAATGTCTTTGCTCCACTTTCTGTTTTTTTAAATCTCTGATTCTCATAACGAAATTCTATTGCTACAGAAAGTCACAAAAACAGCTTTATTCTTCACGTAAAATATTATTCTAGCCACAAAGCTATGATTCAATTTTTCTATTTTCCTGAAAGACTGATAAACCTGTGGGGAAAATAGAATTATTCAGTAATAACGGTTATAAAGACAACGAGATGTATATTGCATCAGTCTGGAAGTAATTGAATCAATCCAGTAGATTGAGTTAAAACTGAAATTATAATATGAAAATGAGACATTTGACATGAATATCCGATAGTGTTCTTATGGTGAGGAACCAAATACTTTATCGCTACATTACGCTTTGGTGGTCTCCCGTGCAGGGCGATAAAATTCAGGAAAGGAACGGTCCAGGATAACTAAGCTATTGTATTTCCTGGTTCGTATATAACGTATGTTGTATTTTTAGAAAATGTTGAATGAATTTGAATTGAAATAAATGAGTATTTTTCTTTCAGAGCAATTATTTGAACCATAGACAAATTACTAACAACTCTCGGCATGGGTAAAATTCATTGTAAAATTTAAGCGATTATTAATACAGCCAAGCTCTCGATAAATCAGTAAAAATTAATTGGTATATTTGATGAGTCTATGAAATTCTGAGATTTGGTATCGACATCACAATGAAATTCTAGGATTGGGCCATGACAGGAATTCCGGAGTAACTTATTCGTGTATAGCCATGTAGCGAATCATGTTCTTCTTTGTAATGAGATCTATGTAATGATTCCTAGCGAAAGCGAATCATGTTTTCAAAAAGCCTTTCATTCATATATCAATTGAAGATCTCAAATGAGTGTTAGAAACATTTAATTTAACCACTCTCTTAAATATTACAGGGGTCATGATCACCGATCACAAATCACGACTGCCGTTTTCTGAAAATCGCAACAATAACAATGCTCCATCTCCATCAGTTATATTATAATAACATAATTATTACCAGCTACACCCATGTTGTTCTGAATAGTATATAATTAACTGTCATTTACTTGTATTTTGAGGGTTCTGAAGATGAAACATTCACTGCTTCGAAATGTTTTTATTTAATTTGATATTTGAAAATAGATCACCGTAAGGGGGCTTATCCATGCCTGGTTTCCATGTAGTAATAAGCTCCATAAGAGCCCCAGGGATAATGCTGCGACAGTGCCGAAACAATGCTGTGACATTGCTGAAACAATTATGTGAAATTGCCGAAACAATGCTGTGACATTGCTGAAACAATTCTGTGAAATTGCCGAAACAATGCTGTGACAATACTGTAACGTTAGATTAGAGGGGGGGATGTTTATTATAAAGGAAGGAGTACTAACATAATCCTACCAGGAGTACTAATGAAAAGTTATTTTCTTACAATCTTTTGTTTTATTTCTTACTATTTCCTTATTCCAGCTTGCCACTGTTCCAGAAAGACACACTGCATTGTGTAAGTCACATGCGCTTCTAGAGACGTTAAAAGCTGAACTAGATAAGAATTATTGACACTCAAGTGCACAAAACTAGAACCATTCCGCTGAAATACATTCTTGCATTTTACTGTATCAGTCTTTCTCTTAAAAAATTGGGTGGGGGTGCTTAATAGAGAAGGGCGTTTATTTCACATTTTGGCTACAAAAAGAGGGTTTAGCAGAGAGAGGGTTACATGGAGCTTTTACAATAGTTGAAATACGACAAAAGGAACTCATACTTGATCTTTATCTTGAAAGGAACATTTATTTTCTTTGTCATTACTGCTATGTATAAAATGAGAATTACCATGGTTCCACTGACTATCATATTTTCTGCTAACACGTTAATGTCAAAGTGATTATCTAATACTCACCAAGATGCTGCTGATGTGGATTTACAGCAAAACTTTCCATACAATTTAACAGCTTTGGATAAATACTGCGAAGTAGAAATGCTTCCATAGTTCCTTTTGTGAATACCTGTGACAAAAAATAAATAAAGTAACGACATGTAGTTAGTAATTTACAAAGTGCAATGTATATCTAGGTAATACTTACGAACTGTAGGTAGTAATTTACAAAATACAATGTACATCTAGGTAATACTTATTATCTGTTGGTAGTAATTTACAACGGACTATGTAGACCTAGGTAATACTATCTGCAGTTAGTAATTTACAAATTACTGTTTACCTGTAGATAATATATACTATCTGTAGGTAGTAATTTACAAAATACTATGTACATGTAGGTAATACTCTCTATCTATGGGTGGTAATTTGCAAAGTAATGTAATAAATTCACAAAAATTGACTTAAACAACAATTAAAAACCCATTTTGTAATTTTTTGAACAAAAGGTTTTTCTCAGTAGCTACAAGTAGCATTTGAGTATTTTCAGACTACTGTTTTAATTTTAACACCTTTAATGTTTTAAATAGCTTTCAAAAGCCTTCAAGTCTTGAAATACATCACAACAATGTGTGAAAAATTTAATTGTTGTTTATAAACAAAAGATTTGTAAGCAGCCACCTACCTTGGCCCATGGTTGTAATATCAGTTTCGCAGAAGGGTCCGACGGATGCCAATTTGTCAATGCAGAAGTTAATTTTTGACGGATTGGTGGGTAAACTGGTTCCAGTCTAGATCCTGGCAGAAAAATTAAATATACAAATTGGATGGTGATGATAAACAAAAATAAATAAATAAAGTTTGCCTTAAAATGAGCTATACTTTCCCTCGAGCAATGTAAAGATGTTCCAAAATTGTTGTCCTATATGGTAGAAGTAAGCAAATAAATGGCAAATTTATTCCATAATCTGGTTTCTTTTCTTCTAGTTTCTTATTAAAAAAATGTTTAAGTATTTCTCAATCCTATAATATCTTCTTTAACCAAAGAGTTATTTTCAGTTTAATGTCGATGATTTTTCCATATGATAATTTGGCTAATGATGCAATAAATTAATAAGCTTTGGATGAAATAGAATAAGAACCAAATAAGAACCAAAAATAAATAGCATCTTAACAAGTATTCAGTATTTCAAAACGTGAATCTGATTTTGAAATTACCCATTAACGGAAGCCAAGGATGTATCCAGGTATGTATTGGCATCGTGTCTGTCAAAGGATTCCAAATTTCAACCTCCATCTAAAAGAAAATATCAGCTTTTTAAAAATTTTATTGCAGGATTGTATAAAGAGCTTCAAGTACTACACATGGAAAACACATTCAATCCGCACATTATTTCCAAAAGGTATTTTGACAAGCCTATTTTGTACACCCACATTTTAGTATACCCAAATCAGCTGATATTGCCCATTCCTGGTAATAGTATCATAAATAAATAAATATTTTAATAAGGATAATAGTACCAATATGTATCGAGAAAAACAAAAACACGAACGACGTTTCGGGCATGACATGTTATCAAGTGGTAATAACAAACTTAATATACTGCGTGATTGGCTGTCTTGTAAATTATCTCTTGGAGTAATGACCTCGTATTGGGTCAAAATTGAAAGCACATAATATTTTTTTTATTTAACGCCTTTTTGTCATGCTTTTAATCATGTTTGATTTTACGATTTTGCGGTAATATACAGTTAAACTTCTCCAGTTCGCTCAACTCGAATTTCCGAATAATACGAACTGTTCTGTGTATCCCTAGAGTGCTTCCGATTTTGACTTAATTTTGGTCATCTCAAAAACTTGCCGCCTCAAATAAAGTTTCACTTCCCTTAAGAGTTTGAGATAGCACAGTTCAACCGTAGCAGTATCGTGACAGAAAAAAGCAAAGGAAACATGACAAAACTAAGAACCCAAAACAAAACAGAAAGTAGCAATTGAACCAATTAAACCAATATAAGATTTAACAAAACAAAACGAAATAAAAATAAAGAAAAGAAATAACACGAAATTAAACGAAAAAAAAGAAACGAAACAAAAATAAAATGTTACTAGATGAATATATTACGTTATGTATTATAAAATGTACTATACAATGTTGTGCAAAGAACGAAATGTGATTGAGTTTATCAAAATTGTAATATTATTTTATTATAAATATCAACGATAATAACGAGCGACGTTTTGATGTCATCTTAGCATCATTTTCAAGCTAAATGAATCAAAAGACATTGTTCGTATATATAGAAAAATAAACAATAGAGAGACATCTTATTACGTGATGAGAATTTTGGTAGTTCAGATTATTGGTGCGAAAAAGACAAAATGAAGAATTTGGCGGCGATGGAATCTGATTGCTTGTTCTAGTTTGGCTTCAACTCTTTTAGAACAACATTTCGTTGATTAGACGATCTGTTTTCCCTCGGAATTTGCGCAATATTTTGAATTGCTTGTGCAAATTCTCGGGCTGCATTCCATGCTGTTATTTAATATGGCAACAGATGGCTGACGCTCTGTGTTCCTAAATCCTTTGGTGTAAGTGTCTACATGCATAACCGACATAATCTGCATCGCACAGATTGTTGGTTCAGAATGGGAGGCGTTCGTTGCCAAGATTTTATTTGTTTGCTGATTTTTCTGCTGGTGAAGAAAGGCAGAACATCTTTAGTGGTCTTATTACTGAGATCATGCAATTGCTTTTTTACAGCCTGAGCAAATGTTTGATCCTTAAAAGGGAGAATTATTCTTATGGGAATTTCCTTCTCCTTTTTCTCGTATTGCTCTTGATCAGCATGTATGGTTACCTTTTTAACCAACAAACGTTCGAATTGAATTAATATTATTATTGAATTATCAAAGCGCAAAGATGCAAATGAAAAACATTGCTAACATACCAAAGTTACACTAAAAAACTACTCACCTGAAGTCGTGGCATAACGAGCTGGTCCAATATATTGCTTGTGACCCATTCAGGCAGCACAGGTGCCCATACATCTAACAATGTTATCAATGGATCTGAATCTCTCGGATTCCACTGACTGTAAAAAAAATAATACGTAAGACAGTTAAGATTTGGAAGTTTAAATTGTTCCTTATCGGTGAAATTTTAAAAATAAATTCACTCATTCAAAAAGTATTTTGATTGGTAAACAGTTTAAATTACTTCGGCAGATGGGGCAAACGATATCCATGTTTAATAAAAGAAATTGTGTAACTTTAAGAAACAACTCAAGAACAAAACAACATTGTTTTTTTTACAGGATATATAACTCTAATTATTAAATCTCCTGATTCCCCAAAAAATAATATACTCCTCTCTATAAAATGCATGGAAAACTGACAACACTTGCAAGATCTGAGCATATCCAACAAGTGATCAAATGAACAAAGTTTTAATCAATCGTTGACATTACCCAAAATTATCGCAAGTGGATTGATGCGAGTATGCAAAAAAAACCGTACCCAGCAAATCATTTTTTGCAATGTATGTAACACCCTTTGTGCTTCAAATTCAGGTAGAGCTCATAAAACCTCGAGACTCGAGACAAATTTTTATAAACTATATGTCTATACCTGATAGATGTTCTTATGTAAGGCATCCATACCTCCCAAATTATCTTCTCAAAAGAATTCATACTGATAAAAGAAGGACAAATACCATTAAAGAACGTTAAAGCAAAGTTAGACTGAAAAAATCACAGACAGTAAAAAACCGATTTGTTATGTCTCTAGTTTTATTAAATTAACATACGCCACTATCAAGCTGTTCCCTATTATCTATTAAAGATTCAACAGTCAAAATGTTCACATTTGTTTGTCATTTTTCTCCTTTGTTTTTCATAGTTCTCAGTGCAAAGCTTTAAAAACACAACGTTGCGTCTTCGGTCCGGTGTATTTGGATGTCTTCATGTTAAAATCTTGCTGTAAATAGTTCCCAGAGCACCTCTACCATCTTAAAAAGCCCTGGATCTAGGACCCTGATACGGAAGTTTTAAATACGACCCCTCTTCCAATAACACTATAAACCGAAGCAGCTCATACAAAATCTAATCATAAATAAGTTCTCTTAAAACACGCCACTCGACTCCACTAACCTTGACTGTCCTTGCTGATCTCTGCTGTAACCAATTGGTTGCTTTTGCTCCAATACATCTCTCCATAACCTAACAACATCAAGACCATAAGCTTGTTCAAAGAGCGGACGCCATGCCTCAAAATGCTTTTGAAAAAGTGGAAATCCCAAAGGTACCACCAAACTATCGAAAGAATACATCTACAAAAAAGAAACAATTTAAAAATTACCAGCATTTAAAAACACACCTGTGCCCCTCAGGCTTGTATAACACATCGTTGGTAAGAGTATCTTATGTCTATAATCATTATACAGCAAAATGCCTTCCTTTGCTATAATACTTGGAAACGATGTTTAAAATACTAAGCAGAGCAACCTAAATTACATTTATTTGAATCTATGCCAAAGGTGGTATTGCAAAACTTATCAGTTTAATGCCATTAAATTTACAATTCAACATATATATATATCTAAATTAATATCTAATTGCAACATTTCGCATTATCTATTTTCACCCCCACAATTCAGAGGAAGAAAGCACTGATGAAATAACGTAAAATGATACAATCAACTGCTTAATATAAACCTTGTACTCTTCATAATATTCGTTTTGCAACATCTTAAATAACTCAATCAATCCTTTCAGCGAAAGAGGCTCGTCGGCGTCGTGTCTAAGGCCAGCTTTACATCTAAAAACAGAACAAAAAACAGGATCACATCAAGCGATTGTCTTTTCTGTATTGTATTGTATTGTATTGCGTTGCTGATCTAAATCATTAACGGAGAAGGTAACTGCCTTGCATTCAATAAACAAAATCGTGAACTAGAAACACAAAATGGTATATGAATCAAAAACACAAGATTACAAACGAAATAGCCTCTAATTAAGCACAAAATATTATGAAGAGTACAAGGTTTATGTACTCTAATTAAGTACTCTAATTAAGTTTTGTACTCTAATTAAGCACAAAATCGTGAACTAGAAACACAAAATGGTATATGAATCAAAAACACAAGATTACAAACGAAATAGCCTCTAAATAAAATAAAACGTTTTGTCATGTTATAAGAATTCGAACAATGCTTATAAACAGAAAACAAACAAAAGGCAAATCAAAGCTGAACAACATTAAAATAGACGTTTCTTCAAAATATGAAACAAATTACCTGTCAAGAATAATTGTAATGTTATTTAATCTATCGATTTCCGTTTCTTCTTCTTGAATAACCTTATCCAATCTTTCTGCTTCGTGTCCTAGATTCACAACTAAATCCTTCTCATAATGAAGTCTGTTAAAAGAGCAAAACATTTTTCAGAATAATAATGTACACAAATGAAAACTTTACTATGTGTCCAAAAAATTACGTTTTCCAACAAAAAGATATTATTAATGTTATATATAAATTTTACTTTCAAAATACTGCCTATATTTTGTTAAAAATAAACAACTATATAGTTATTTAAATATTTAAATCATTAAAAAAAGGAATCAAAAATTTTATTCAAAAATCCTACCAAATTTATAAGCGAGGCATTATTTTAACATCTTCCAAAGGTTTTATATATGGTTTTACAAAGCACAAACTACAAAAGGAAACCCAAACTTGGCCAATATGACAGAAATATGCAGCTTTACGTTTTCAGTAAATACCAGGTGATCCAAAAAAATCTATCTTCGTTTGCAGGGCAGTAGCTCAAAATCCACGAGGCTACTCATCTCAAATTGCACTCAATACGATGTCCGAAAGACAAACTTAGAGTTGTGATATCATCCAAGCTTCTGCAATCACATTTACCTGTCCGTAACTGGAAATAAAAACTGCCCTCATTCTTGAGCTTACAACTCTTTTCAAACGAATGCCGTTCATATCCATTCCATGTTTTGTCATTAAATTAGGGCAATTTAATTTCAAGATTTGTACAGGTAGAAGTAGTCGCAGCTGATTGGATGATATCCCGAACTCTAAGTTTGCTCTTCAGACGTCGTGTTGAGCGCAATTTTAGATTTGTAGCCTCGTAGATTTCGAGCAACAACAATGCAAACGGTTTTTTTCGGGTCACAAGGTAATATGGAATTGTCGCTCGTTGATTTTTTACAAACAGGTTCTTACCAATGTGGTACCATTACCATTTTCAGTGTGAGGTTTTTATCAAAAGGGACTATATTACTATTTTATATCTAGCCCTCTAGCATTTGTTAAAAAAAATTTAACTGCACATTGTCACAAAAATACCAATTTCTCAACTTTTTATAAATTTGCTAGTGCAATTTTATGACCTTAATGCGTTTATATCAATAAGGTATGCATTAAAAATGGAAATTTCTAAAATATAGCAATCTCTAAAAAATATATTTCTAAAAAATCAGTCTGTAGGTTCTTATTTTTCAAGGTTCCTCTTTGCCGGGCTTTACTGTAGCTGAAGCGTAAAATTGCACAAATATTTGCAAAATAATATTTCAATGATTCTAAATAATGTTGTTCTTCAATGGCAATCCCAATTAAATTTCTTCCCTTGATATGATGATAGCGCTCTAAACTGACAGCAATTCTATCAGTTATCACAGTGCAGTTTCTTCCAAAAAACCTTTTCATCATAACAATCATTCCAAAGAAGAATATTAACTGATGTTAAAACAATATTTTAAACTTACTGTCGGTCGATTTGTATAATTTCAGATTCTGACATGTCCAGTAACAATTTCAAGTTATATTCAAGCTCGGGAATAGAGAATGCTTTCTTTCCTTCAGTGGTTGTAGAAAGTACTGCAAAAAATCGCATACGAACTTCACAAAACATGTACAAGCAAAGATTTTACAAAATCTGCACTATAAAAAGAACTTCCCATTATAAAACTAAACGTTGAGTTGCGTTGAGTTATCGTATTTAATATGCCTTGCCCGCAAAAGTCTCGAGATGACTTGTTTCCAACAGGGGACACGGGTCATACAGTTTCAGTTTCAGGCACATACACT
>JAYJMH010021560.1:0-19440 GCA_036873815.1 Phacellophora camtschatica
GGAAAATCTTAATGAGGCTGCGTCTAGTTTTGGAGAAAAATTCTGACGAATAAATCCTTCGGTTTCGTAATTTTTTTTTGTAATAGCAGCGAGAATAATTCAATTTTTTGAAATAATTCCAACATGTTAACAACGTTGAGCTTTGGTGAAAGTAATCCTTTACATCACAGCTGTGCAGTCAGCCAGGTTTGCAAGACAAAAGAGCAATTCCCAAGGGTGCAAAAGGCGTGTGAAATCCATTGACCTTCTTCCTTGTAAAATTCCAAATTTATGAAATCAACAGAGATGCGCAGGCGCAAAGTTTTCTTTGGTCAGCAGGAGAAACATTTTTCCTCTATGCTCAACTACCGTACTTTGTCTATTTACCGTCCACTTTTTTAGACAAGCTCCTACTCTCTAATTTTTTGACACTGATAAATATCTTTCATATGACTGAAAGACTAAGCGCATTGTATATGTGTACGTAAGGGAAAGTTTCGTTGAAAGTTTCGAATATATTTTTAAAAGCGCCCACTCTCCATGTAGCGCCCCTCCTCTCCAATTAGCACCCAGGGTATTTTCGCGAATTCGTGTTTGAAGTTTACCAATGTCCCTGATTCTAACTGATGAACATGGGTGCAGATACAAGTATTTGCCTACACTACACCGATGCAGTTATAAGACTTTTTATACCGTCTCAGTACAATGTAAGTCGTTAGTTGATATGAACTTCCAAAAATGAAAGTACAGGGCACTTATTATGTAGCGAGTTTACTTCAGGATCTGCAGCAGGTTTTAATAATTGTTAATTCAATTCAATTATTTTCAGGTAAAAGGCTTAATGAGAATCAATTCTCCTCCTGTTCTTCTTGGATATCAGCCAAGTAAAAGTACTACTTCAGTCAACCTGGGACCTTCATCTCAAAATAGCAGGGGACCCAAACGTGAGACGTATCTACAGTTATTTGTCAGCATAGAGCCACAATTACAGCCTGCACAGCCAATTGCTGAAAAGGTGATATTATCTTTTTGTTGAAATTGCAAATTTATCAATAAAGTATTAAGAACTCGTCATCACTAGGCCTTGTTTGCATTAGTCCATTTTCCGAGCAGAATTGATCCGTTTTTTATTATTCGTGGCCATTAAAACGAATGAAAACGGATTAAGTTGATGCCCGTGTGGATTGATTTGAAAACGTTGTTAAAAGTAAAGTGATTTGAAAACAGAGCTATTCGAAAACGCAATGGAGTTGTTTGAAAACGCTGCAACAACAACAACCAACTTTTGGCGCCATTTCGATGCAAAACGTTTTCATGAACAAAAACGATCGTTGCTACACTCAAGAACAACGTCATGGATGAATTTATGGATGAACTTTTTACAATTACGCGAGACGAGCGCAATTATTAAATGAAAAAAGAACGAGTGAAAGAAACTACGAAGAAAAGCGTGTGGAAGATGTTGTGGAATTTTGGCGCGAAAATTGACGTAAAGTCTCGTTCTCAAACCGAGGGCATTTTCGAATGAAAACGGAAACAGCTCCGTTTTCATCAGTGGTCTTCATTCGTTTTCAAGATGTTGAGAATGGAGTAATGGAAATTGTTGTGCATTTTTAAACACGGAGTGATTTGGAAACGAGAGGGAAACGGCCTAAGAAACTGGCTTAAGAAACAAGGCCTAAGAAACTGAATTCTACGAAACTGCAGACTGACTGATTTTTAATTTGCAAATTATATTTGAAAATTGATTAAAAGATGGAAATAATTTTTAATTAACTGAAATGATAGAAATTATTTCTAATTAACTGAAATTATTGAAATTATTTCTAATAATAGAAGTGTATGACTTTTTGAAGGATTTTTCATGTACATTATTGGCAGCATAGTCCAACAATTTGACAAAATATTAACCCCTTTCCCCATGGGGAGGGTCTTTATGTCCCATTGACGAACAATGTAAAACGTCATATTTTCTGGAGTTAAATTCGTGAAGAACTTTATATTGATTTCAGATATTTATCGTAAGTTTATTTTATAAATTAAGTTGGTTTGCATGTGCTACTCCTGCAAAATGAAACTTGCACAGGATTTTCCTGTTTGGCAGAAATAATTCCGGGCGTGAAAGGGTTAATTAAGAAACCAAAAATATTAAAAACAAAACAGGCTGATTTTCAAAAACCGGTTTCTCGTTCTCAGAAGCGGGCTACTACTGTATTTTTGTTTTAATTTTTTTGTTACCACACACCATTTACACGCGTTTTAAACTAACTACACGCGTGTCAAGAACACTGAAAGTAGCATTTTTGTAAAGAACACTGACATAAGAAACTACAATGGAGGAAAAACTGGAATGAAGATAATTGAGCTTCATTTTGATAAAAAGATCAGGGAAATTTCTTTTTAACTTTAATTGTGAGTAACGGCACATTATATTGTCTTGACTATTTCTCTTTCTTAAAATATATTGTGAGTGATTTGTGATATTGCTTCTTTGTGGCAATATTTTTTGACATCACAGATGCTCTCTTTTTTGACAAACCATTCATTTCTTTTGAAAATTGTGGAAAATTTGCAAAATGTGGATAAAGGGAAACTGATTTCATTAAAATTGTTGTTGGACGAAATTCTTTTCATACTGAGGTACGAATCTTTCAACAGCTTATACATAAAATCTATCTTTTCATGCAACATACATCAATCTTCTGTGGAAATATTTTCACAACAAGCAAGAATATATTACAGCATGACATGACCGGATTGAAAACAAAATTGATGTCAATTGAAGAGAAAACTTCGTGATTTCTTGGCAGTTATCCAAGAAAAATTAACAGTAAAAAGCTGTGTCCGTTTCCTTAAACAGGCTTGCCAACTTAGAGAATATACAAAAGAGTACAGATTCCAGATCCGTCTGTATGTTTCGGCTATTCTACTGTTTATGAAAACGATCAACTTGAATTTTGAATACAGTAAAATCCCATAAACTCGTACATTTGTGAATTTTACGAAAAATAATTTGTAAATTTTTATCAAAAATCAGTTTATGGTTTCGTATATGTCAGTTTCTTACTGTATAAGAACCTTGTGTTTAAAAGGTGGGCCTAAGAAAGGTTCTTAATTTTGGACACATAAAATTTTAAAATGCTCAAATAATGAATGGTGTCAGCCTTCTCGCAAGGTGCAAAAACTAGATTCATTTTCAAAAATTTGTGGTGAAAATTTTAGGGTAAAGGTTCTCATAAGTTGTCATTCGAAACAAAAGAACATAATTTTGTTTTTTCTCTCTTCTTCATTTTTTCGTTTTTTTTCTTATTTGCCAGTTTTTTTATGTGATTGTTTAGAATATTTAAATGCATTAGTTTGTTTAGTCAATTAAAAAGTGTTTAGTCAAGGTGTAATTCAATTAAAAAACCTATAGTCTAAGATCTGTGCAGCTCCATAGTTTCGTAAAAAGTAGCGAGATTAGAGCTTCCGAAAATTCTTTGAGATACTGTTACCAAATTTTTTAACTAGGTTTGCTGTAGAAGCTGTTTTTAAATCCTTATTCAAGCACTATATAAATATATTGAAATGGATGACAAAATGAGTTGTTATTTTTATTTTTACAGTTTGAGACCACTGAAAGCGCAACTCTTGTTCACAATGCACAGGTTTGGCTGTCAAGTGTACGGTCAAGTCATCCTTCCAGAGAGTACAAGGTACGGTTCAACTCGCTAAACTCGAATCTCGGTTAATTCGAACTGTTTTGTATATATCCCTTGAGCGCTTCCAGTATTAATCTACCTTTGATTATCTGAAAAAATCGCAACCTATTTTCATTCCTCTTGGAAGTTCGAAACAGCAGAATTTAACCTAATCAAAATATATGTTAATTGAACATTTCTAATTCGCTGAGTTGAGTTGAGTTATCATATTTAACGTGCCTAGCCTGCGAGAGTCTCGAGATGACTTGTTTCCAGCAGGGGACACGGGTCATATCAGTTTCAGGCACATACACTTGCTATTCTTGCAAGGTATGGGTTTCTGCGCTTGGCGCAGAGGGGCCCCTCAAGGCGACCCCGGTCCTTCCTCTCACTGAGACCACACCTCGTGATTCCTTTTGCCTTTGCCTGGAATTACAGAGAGTTCGTGAGTGATCGTGAGTCAGGCGCCTTAATTACTAGGCCATGCTCGCTCAATTCGAACTCTCTCCGAGTAATTCGAGCTGCTTTGTAATTCTCTTGAGAGCTTTCAGTGTTAATCTTATCTCAAAAAAATCGCTATCTTGAACAAATTTTCATTCTTCTTAGAGTTCGAAATAGCGGCTAAACAACAGAAGCAACTTTTATAACAACAGTAAAAATTGACACACCCATTTCAAAGCGATTGGTCGTCAAAAACAAAGCAAAACTATCTCAATTTGAAAATGTAAACATCTCCTCCGCAACTTTGCATGGCTTCGCTTGTTTACATTTTCCAGTTGGGATGATTTCTTATTGTTTTCAACAGATAATTTCTTTGAAATTGGTTTGTAAATTTCACTATTGTCACGGAAGTTGCCTCTGTTATCGTAAACGATTTGTAAAACCAAAAGCAAAGCTGTTTCTTGTTGCCGCCATGTTTACTGTTGTTGAATACATTTTCCAAAATACATTAGACAAAGCTGTTTCTCGTTGCCGCCATGTTTACTGTTGTTGAATACATTTTCCAAAATACATTGAACACTTCATGAACATAGGAAATAGGGAATTAAAAACAGAAACTATGGGCGCATTCTTTTCGTCCTTCTGAACCTTCTGAATTCTGAAAACGGTAGGTTTCGCAGTGAAAATGTGAAAATGTTATGTGAAAAATATGAAAAGTGCACTTATTTGTCACTTTCCTAAACACAAACAATTACAAGCAACACTTTCTATACTTCCTTGTTTCCTTTGTGGAGGAAAATAATATTTAAACTAGAATCAATCATTTTTGATTTTGCATTTAATGGCACAACCTGAGGGTTTAAGTTGCTTGTTAATTAGTTTCCCTCAAAGATAGTAAGGTGTCCCAAATAGGCTACATCATACGATTTATGTTTACTTTCATGTTAATGATCAAAACCTCTTGTTTTGCAAAAACACAAAAGTGCTTTGATTCGTTGTAACGTGACGATTATTCAATCGATCTTACCGAGCAAGGTATCAAACTTTAAGTTGAAGCATTTTCTATAACACTCACGTAAAAACACAAAGATCAAAAATTAAGCTCCTTCACAGCAGCTTTGCGAACATGTGGCTTTTTTGGGACACCCAGTATTTCAATGAACGTGGGTAAATCATTTTTTTTTAACATTTTTCGTTTGTTTTTTGTTTGCCTTCACACAGACGATGGTATCAGATTTGGATGGCAAAAAGGTGTTTGTAACACGATATATCAAACCGCAAAAACCTCCTGCCGGACTCATCTCGGACACAACTCTCCCTGCGAAGCAAGTCATGGTAATTATAAATGATTTTTAGCTTTTCGTTTACTTTAGCCACGGGCTTTAGGAATCGTGATGTGTGTTTTCTATTTTTGTGTTTTGTTTCCCATCACCCATGCTTTTTTGTGTCCTACCACCCATTTCTTGTATCTTGGTGGGACACAATAAAACGCATGGGTGATAAGAAATCAGAAATATATGATACATATGGGTGGTAAGACATAATAAAAATGTACAGGTGGTGAGAACGAAAATTATTTTGAAATTAGAAAGTACTTAAGGAAAGTTGTGAAAAATTATCGAATTTTAATTTTAAATTGTCACATTGAAATACAGTATATAAATTACATAAGATGGACGAGAAACGACTTTTCGCACACACCTAATCTTGTGCCAATGGTGTTGAAAATTGGCAGATTTCAATGAAAAACAGTTACATGAAAACACAATGAATAAATTACACAAAAAGACTTTTTACACACATCAAATCTTTAAATTTTTTATAGTTACACAGTCTTATTTTCCTGCTTGTAACAGAGTAACTATTTTAAGGTTGCAGGGGACTAAAAAACGTTTTGAATTAAAAAACTTTTTTTACTGATTTTAACTGTTTTTGAAAGCTTCAAAAACAGTAAAGGGAGGAGGATTATTTATGGTGACAGCTAGAAGCCTATTTTTGTATCATCTTGCTTGAAAACTTTGTGAAATATTAACGAGTTAGATAAAGAACAGTCATTTTGAAATGCAATGGCTAAAATACATTAATTTGAAAAGCCTTTTTACACACATCAGATTTTTAAAATCTTGCAATTACACAGTAAACAAGGTTTTAATAGCCTGCGTTTTACAAAATTACTTTTTAAGGTTATTAAGTACTGTTTTAAGAAACCTGTTTGAGCTACTAAAGGTTTAAATAAAAAGGAGTTTTTATTTTAACTGTATTTTAAAACTTGAAAAACAGCGAAAGAAAGAGGCTTAATTATAAAGACAGCGAAAGGTTCTAGTCTGCAAAAATTTCTTATATCGTTGCTGTTTGAAATTAAGGTTAGCGACATATTAACTTGCTGCAAACAGGGTTGCGCTTAAAAGGGGGGTACATTGCATATTTTGGGTACGGGTATTTGCCACTCATATGGGTGGGTCCCCCCATATCCACAAAATCCCCATATAAGTGGATCCTTAATATGGATTGATAATATTAGTACTTTTCGAAGACATTTTCTCATAATAGTGGGTTCCAAGGCAAATTTTAGCTCTTTAAACTGGATAGCTCTCTGGAAACTGAATGACAGACGCACCCGTCAGATTGCAATTGATGCACCTTGTTGGGAAAGGACTGGGATCTATAAACTTTTGCGGATGGTCTAACTCAATGGGGTGAAATTTTTTCAAAGCAATTGTATATTGCTTGTTCCGTTGTTCTGTTCCCTGAATCATTAATTTTACAAAATTCGATATTGTCCCAAAGCTACTTTATTTTTCTTGGATTGCCTACCATTAAAATTGATGTTTATTTTTCAGAAAATTCTCGCAAGATACGTCTCCTTGATTCCATATGTTCCTGATTCTGTTCAGTTTCCTGATCTCTGTGATATTTGGACAACATCTGAAGTGAGTCTAGTGAAGAGAGTCGAATTTTGTCACAATAGTGAAATTTACATACTGGTTTCAATGCAATTATCCGTCTAGACTCTCTCAACTGGAAAATGGAAACATCTCCCCCGCAGCATTGTTTGTTTTTGTTTTCCAGTTGAGAGAGTTTTTGTTTGTTCTCGAGGGATATTTGCTTTTAAACCAGTGTGTCAATTTCATTATTGTTACAAAATTCGCCTCTGTTAGTTTAGTGTGCATCTGCTTATCTTGTTGTTGTTTTAGATTGAGATTCTAAAATTGTTGACATGAGGTAACTTTTAACATTTTACGGAAAATTAAGAGTTTCATTTGGCAGTTGGTTTATCAACATTTTAAAATAAGCAATCAATTCGCAATGTTTATGTACATTTGATAAAAATCCTGTCATGTCGTCAGATAACCTTCAAATTTAAACAAAATCCTACACACATTTTTCATAAGAAACTTTCAGTACTCAGCCAGAATATTAAGAAACTTAATAAATTTGATTTCTCTTCGTAATTTTGTATTCACAGAAAGTGAAGGTCACCGTAGAGCAGTTGGTAGAAGCGCCAGCTCACGAATCCGGGTGGTGGACTCTTCGGCAAGGTCCTTTAACTCAAATTGCTGACGCTCGACTGAGGTGGTCAGAATGAGTGGAACAGTTAGTTATTTAACATGTTCAAAAAACAACCTGAGGGGAAATTGCATTTCCGGATCATCGATTGGCCCCTGAGGGACAATCTTTAATAAGGATAAAAATGGAAGTGAAATATCTCAATAAAAATTTGGGACCTACTGCGTTTAAGGCCTAGAGGGAAATGAGCTCCTGACCCAATGGCAGTTAACCTCTGGCCTCTTTAAGGGACATGGGTTTGTTGTTTTAAGAACGTGAAGGGAAACTGATTTATTTTTGAGCCGAAATGCTACTAGACAATTCCGGAAAAGATGGCGTGGCAGGATATTATTCCCAAGACTCATTGCGCTCGATAATCTAATGCCTATTGGACTGTTAATGATACGCAAATCGAACGCAATGAATCATGGGAATAATTTCCTTGCTGCCATCGTTGCGAAATCGTCTATTATATTTATAGGTAAGTACCACAGGAAATTTTCTTGAGTTAAAAAAACATGAAAATGTTTTTCTGTTATCGTGTTTTCCTTGTACTGCTCAAGACACTTCAGAAACATTTAATAAACTTTCAGCACTAAATTTGTGAAAAATCAAGAAACTTTCAGTTCTGAAAAATTTGTGTTTCTGAGCATATGCAAAAGTTTCTTATGCTGGTCAAACGAGTAAGGAATGTCGCAAAAATATTCATCATTTCTGCAAATTACATGTTTTCATTTTGTTTTAACAACTATATTCTACGACCACAGCAATTTCTGAGCATGTTGGCGGGAGACGAGGAGGAGCATGCTGTGTTGTTATGCAACTACTATCTATCTCTGGGCAAGAAGGCGTGGGTCGTGCTTGGCAATGGAATACCAGAAGGTAAGTCACAATGCCTCAATTGCTCGGCTGAGACGTGGAGAATTAGCTGTGAAATTGTCTCTTTACCAAAGGAAATAATTGAATTATATTATCATGTGCAACGTAGCACAACAGGAATTTTTTGGAAGAACTGTGTTCATAGAGACGAAGAAGATTTTTCAATGAATTGTGTGTCTGGCAGTAATATAAATTCCATTCGTCTTTTCAAGGGTTCAAGGGCGTGTTTTTTGTTAATAGATGGAATATTATGTTCAGTTCGAATAATTTAAATGCCAAACAAGCATAAATAGTTTTTAAATTATATTATTATATGACAACACAGCCTTCGAATTTAGTCAATCACCGCCTTAGAACGGCTTTCGACCGAGGACTGAAAATCTCTATACGACCCGCTATGAGATTCACTACATCAGTTCCCTGTACTTTCGCTCTTTGTTGTTGTTGTTTTTGTTTCAGTCAGTGTAGCGGAGGAGTGTTAGTGTAGCGGAGGAATATCAGGCGGAGGAGCGAACTAACGACTTTCGTAATGGGTCTAATCCTCTATGACGTTTTCGAATTTCATACAGGCGGTAGAATTCAACATTCGAATGAATACGCGAGCAAAATACAGGAGAAAATCAATGAAAATGAAATTGAAAAAGAGTTTTCGGTCAGAAATAGCCTACATCTAAAATAAATTCGAAATAAAATGTCTTGATGACTTGCCGTTTAATAAACAACTCTGGTTGTACTTAAAACCGTGGGCATTGTAAATCCCGGCACCGCCCTCGCATTCGGTTCATGAAAAGTGAATAATGCCCCATTATTGTTTTTTGGAGTTTCGTTTAGGGATATCCGCCTCATTGATAAACAACCTGAAAAATTGTATTTGCTTCCAAGTTGCAAATACAGACGAAATGTTTGCACCATGGAAATTGAAAAGTTTGATAGGATTCACCTGTTATTTTAAATCAACACGGGTGGAGTTGTAGCCAGTACTTATGGAAAAATCTTCTCATATGGCAATGAAAATATTTATTATTATTAGGAAAAGATTTTTTTCTCCACAAATCCTGTTTATGCTTACGCTGTGTCTTAGAGCATTTCATAACCAATTTATGAAATGGATGATTTAAATAGCAAACCTTTTTTTTATCTAATATTTACTTAAACATGTACTAGCAAACGTTTAACATTTTTTCACTCATCCGGTATAAGATCAAACCAATAGAATTTTAAGATTATAGGGGGTGCTGCCTTATCCCTTTTATCCCGTGAAGGAGCATATGACCCATTGAAAAACAACGTAAAACGTCATATTTTCAGGAGGTAAATGCGGGTAAAACTTCACATTAATTTCAGATATTTTAGCGTAAGTTTATCATGTAAATTAAGTTGGTTTGCATGTACTACCCCCTGCAAAATAAAACTTGCATAGGATTTGCCTGTGTAGAAGAAATAAATCCGGGCGTGAAAGGGTTAAGTTCATACGACCCCGAGTCCCGCTATCAGCATTCTTCTTTTGGTTTTTCTTAAATAAATAGGTACCTTGAAGCTGAAGCATTTTGTTGAAGACCGAGTCTTCTTCAAATCACTGATAAAGAAGTTAAAATTTATTCTAGGATCGACTGCTTATGTGTTGTCTCTGGATGGGTCCGTCTTTCAGCTTTGGAACGCAAGTACAGGGGAGTGTTATGACGTAAGCGACGTGCGATGCCCCTTGCAAAGTGTTGGTTGTTTGATCGACGAAAATAACGTAAGATTATTGATTATTCATAACTGTTTTCGTTTATAAATGCTGATTTTCAAATTAGCCAATGTGATTCTAAATATCTTACTCCCCCCTTCATTTTTAGATTATGGCAAACGTGCAAATGGAAGATCATCCATCCAAACTGGATTTGAATTTTGCAAACATGAAGTTATGGAAACCTTTCTTTAGTAAAAAGTATCCAAATCCTGGGCTTTTCAGCGTACAGGTATGTTGCATTTTCGAGCGTCTCGTTGTTCGTTTTTCATTTTTTTCATTCAATTTATTTTCTCAGCTTTCAGTGAAAAAACAACTGTCATTTCTTTTAATAAAGACCTAGATTTGAGTAAACTCCTCCCATTTATAAAGTGGTAGTATTGTACACACACCAACCCCATATCCTTTCGGATATTGGTTATTGGCTAGATGTGCATGCTGACTCCAGTACTGCGTCGTGTCAGTTCCTCAAATCTCCCAGTCACGTGGAGTACTGCACCGCGTCGTATGGGAACTTGAAACCCTTCAGATCACACTGGAGAATTCGGGATACTTGTCGTCATGGCTAGATATTTTTATTTGGTGCTTGCAACCGAACAAATTTTTCTTTCAAATAAACAACGTAACTTCAGACAAAATTCTACAAAATTTCCTGCAAGATCACTTTTTGAAGAAAACTCCTGCGACCATTGGTCACACGGTCCGTTGCTTTTTCATGCCAGGCTTACCGTGACCTCACTCGATCAAGCTTAACTTCAGTGATCTAACGAGGAATTTATAGATCGTTCATCCACTCTCTTCCTTATAAATGTTTCCTCTTTTGACATGCAGTAAACACCCTCCTAAAAAGTGGCCACGTAGAAAAACTACATACCCCTGGTAGATACCTTGATGATGCCGAATCATTCAATCATTCGAACCCATTTTGATTGGCATATGGCGTTTTGTCTTATTGAATCTTCAGAGATTCTATCGAATTTCGACCCTTGGCTAAACCTCTCACCATTGACAAACAACGTAAAACGTCATATTTTCAGGAGTTCAATGGGGGAAAAACTTTATATTAATTTCAGGTATTCCAACATAAGTTTATCTTACATATTTAGTTGCTTTGCATATGCTACCCCCTTCAAAATAAAACTCGCATAGGATCTAACTCTTTATCATGAATAAATCCACGCGTGATGAAAGGGTTTAATATTTTGTTCGAGTCGATCAAAATTTTGAAAAACTTAAACATTCCCTTTCACGGTCACAGTGCCCTACTAGGAAAGCACAAAAGCTTGCTCCAATTGCAATTTATTAAAAATTTCATACTTGTCTCTTGAAAGTTGCTTACTTTTATTTATCTCAGAAGTGGAGTTTTTAGTGGTTTTTTTTTACAAATTTCTGTATAGTTGCTTATAAAGTAGACGTTTTTTTATAAGAAACTTTTTATAAGAAACTCACTGGTGGAACCCACAAAAATTTAAGAAACTTTACCAGTGAATGAAAAATTATTAAGAAACATTTGAAATTTTTAGTGGAGATTACATAATGCTTAAGGATTTTAATGGAGCGGACATGATGTCAGATGATTAATTCAGTAAAGACTTTTATCCTATACTCAGTTTTTGTTGAAAAAAAAAATGCATAGTAAAAAACGGAATTATTTATATACAATTAAGAAACTTTTACTAGTGAAAATAGTCAAAAATGGTCCAAAATTAAGAAACTTTCACAAGTGGAGCCTTAGCCAGGTTTCTTATAAAAAAACGTGGCTTTTATAAAAAACATTCGTGCACCGTTAAATCTTTAGAAACATTTCTTATAATCATATTTACTTTTGTAGGCTGAAATTCCAAATTATCATGAATCGGATGCACAGTATTTTATCAACCTTCAAGACAAGTTAGTATTTTATCATCAGAGAGGTTTAGATTCAGAACGAGTTCAAGCGCGAGCAAAAGGCTGGAAGATGCACTCTAAAAGGAGATTTCGCCAAAGAAATAGCTTTAATTGCAAACCTTGTGTTTTATTTTCGCAATGTCAAAGGTTCTTGGTAGATTAGGCCCTCTCGCTGTAGATATGAACAAGTCCTACGATATCGTCTTGAATATTGTGTCCATGATAAATTGTGTTATATTGAAGATATCGATTGAATCAACCTGATGAGACTCACTCAAAGCTTTGCACTTGTGTCGAATCAAATTCGATTGATATCGCATGAAGCCAACCGTCAAATTTCAATCAGAATCAATAAATTGCATGATGCTCTATTGCAAGATAGCCAAATAAATTAAATCAAAACAAAGTTTACCGTTTAAATCAAAGACTAAATTTGGTTGTGTTTGTGATATCAATTGAATTTGACTCCGATATCACAATTTGACTTTAAATTTGACTCCTACGTTTGCAGTAGGACTACCCAAAGCTTCATTTAAAAAATTTTTTGCATTGATCAAGAAACCTTCAGCTTTGGGGTAGTCTTGCTCCAAGACAATTTCGTGACTTTTGCCGTCTAAAATTCCGTCGAACTGGGAGAACTGCGGGGGAGATAAAGGGACCTTCCTTCTCTCCTCCGAAATTTCCTTTTATTATCAGCTGGATTCACCTTGTCTTGAGAATGGAAAAGTTTCATTGGCAAAAGATTCTGTTCATTAAATCGTATTTTTCACCACATCAATGCGTCCATTTTTTTTCTCGTATAGGATTGAACGCTTACTGAAAGACAAGTTGATGGAATGGAGACCACGATTTGTCACAAGATGGAACAGGTATACATAGATGCTAATTGTTATTGCTATTTATCACATATGACGTGGAGCGGATATTTTCTATTGACAAATGTTGGACAAGAGGCAGAAATCTTTTTGAGACCATACTTTGAATTAAGCAGAATTTTAATACAACATTAAAATGTTTTATTGGCTATTCGAAAATCATCATTCTTTCATTATTAACTGTCAGATTTGATGGCCTCTAGGTTACTGTTTATTAATTGACAGTCATTATATAAGCAAGAGAGAAAGCACAAGATTGAGGTTTAAATGTGACAATGCGATATCGCACTTTAAAGAATATATTTCACACGTTTTAGATTTCACAGCGCAATCAAGCAAACCACGATAATCAAAAGTACAAAGTTTTGCTTTCTGTGTTTTTTTAATGTGATCGAGTGCCCTCATAAGGTGTGAAATCTATTGTTTTTAATCTCAATTAGCTTTGTCATTTGTAAATTTTAAATCCAATCGAACTCCATTAATTCGAACTCGGTAAATTCGAACAAATTTTTTATTTCCGACAGTGCTCGAATAAACGGACGTTGATTGTATCTATCTTTCTATCTTTCAGGCACTGTGCATTTTAAATATTTTATCTGTATAATTTGATTATTTATTTAATCTTTGATTATTTAATATCAAATTATTTATTTATTGATCAATTGATTAATTGATCAACTAAGTGATTGTTTAACTGATCAATTGGCCAATTTGATGGATTGATTGACTCACTTGATTCATTGGATAATTTTGTTAATTTGTCAATTGATTGGGAAATTGTAGTGATTTATTGGTCAATTGATTGATTAGGCAAATAATTGATTGATTAATGTATTACTCAATAAGTTGATTGGTTAATTTATTAATTGAATTGACAATTTCCACATTGATTACAGATACTGCACACAAGCATTTCGCAATCTTCTCACAAAGTAAGTGAACGCTTTGTTTACATCATTTCTTTTACCACTCTTACCAGCTATTGTGTGAAAATAGAACGCCAGGAGGTTTTCTCGTACGTTGGTGTAGACATAGTCATGAATATGGTGTAGATAATGCTTTAAACTCTAAATGCATAAAGAAACAGTGTCCCAAACATGTATATTCAATTAAATTAGCTCTATTCCGTTAAAATAAAGCTGTTTTAAGGTTAAATACTGCTTGTTCTCTTGAAGCTATGCGCTAATCACAATAATGAATTAATTATACTTCAGTTAGGAATTTGTCGATTATTTCTCAATACGAAGTCAGTTCATCAATAAGGAAAGTCACCTACGCGCCATTAGCCCAAAATTTTTCAGGTGCACGCTGTCATTTTAATGTTGCTGTATTGTGGCAGCTGTTTTATGCCGTGTTTGCTCGTTGCGAAACTCACAGAAAAATTATCTCAAAAAAAGCCGGTCTATTTTCAGGCAAACTGATATGTGATTTAACGTGGCTGAAGTGTAGTATGGCAGCTGTTTTGTGCCGTGTGCGTGTTTGCTTGTTGCGAAACTCACAGAAAAATTATCTCAAAGAAAATGCGGTCTATTTTTAGGCAAACTGATGTGTGATCTTTATCTACACCTTTTTAGCTGATTCTATTTTCATCATTTGAAACACTTTACGCTCCTCCACAGAGGTTGATGTAGTTATGTATTGTTCATCTGTTGTGGCCTTTATACTGCGCAATATAGACTGGCCAAAAATTATCAAAATTGCCAAACGAAAATGATGTAAAAATAGTTGGGTATACCTTTCGGCACCCATATTCACTCATTTTTACGTCAAAATCTCCCCCAATTCGCTTCGATTTTCTTTATCTCGCCCCGCTTCTGGTAGGAAGGTATTTTATAGATATTTCAACGTACGTTTATAATATAAATAAAATTGGTTTTCATGTGCTACCCCCTGCAAAATGACGCTTGCATAGGATTTGTCTGTTTTGCAGAAATAAATCCGGGCGTGAAAGGGTTAAGATGTTTTTTTCACATCAGTCCAGAAATATAAACAAATCGAAGCTGAAACTTTTTTTCAGACGCACAACAAGATTCACGATTTGTTTTGTTTTGTTCTAGTTTTCTGATCGAGACGTATAAGAGATTTGTAAATTGTTACATATTACCATTTAAAGAAGTTTCTGTTAGAAGAGGCACTCTCTTGTTGCCGGTTGATAGCTCCCATTAGATTATTCCTTCGTTATTTCTACACCCCTCTCTTGCTTATTTTGCTTTTCAAGGGCTTGGTTATTTGGAATGGTATAGCTAGTGTGGTCCTTTTTGAAAACACCCACGATCAGATTCCGAATTTGGTCTCATACTTTTAGTACCAATATATATTTTTTATTAGATCACCTTTTTATATCTACCCACCTCCTTTACCCATTTTCCTTTTTATAGACATGTGTATTTGGAATGGTACGGTTTTCTTTTTTAGTATTGAACAAAAATTTGCAATGGGACAATCAATTGAAGATCATCACTCTGAACTGGAGCAAGTCATTTCTTCGTACAAGGTAGGAGCCAAGTTTTATTGCATGTCCGTGTCTTTTTACGTCTTTGTACAGAAATCACATGGAAACCATGAGAATATATTATTAAAGGGAATCAACGGATATAAAAATGGCGAGACGCCGCATCTATAAATAGGCAGCCAATCAAATTCAAAATCTTCTTTGTCATTGGACATTCCATGGAATTATCAGTTCAATTGCTGTGCAATTTAAATAGAATTTGAAGTTATTTTATAGATGAGCTGAATTTATGTCCGTTTATTCTCTTTAATAAAAACACTGCTCTTCTGCTAAAATTTATTTTTAAGATATCCTTGATTTTAATTGACCCCAGTGCTTTTGCATACTGCGTGGACTGTGCGCAGTATGTTTTCTTGGTTTTGCTGTGAACGAATGAGACTCGTTGTTAACTGTGAGTCGTTGTTGCTGTTGCTGCGAGGCCAACTGTGAGCCTGTCCCATAATCTATTCTTAGATATTGACAACGGCCTAAAACAGCCAGCTGGTTAAGCCAAAAGCCTACTTCTATTTTTTATTTATTTTGGATATGGATTCATAAAGAATTATCATTATTTGACTGGAACGCTTTTGGGTAATTATTTTTATTGCGTATTTAGGCAGAATTCAGGGAATTCAGGACCTGGATTTTTCGCCAATTAGTTTCTTACAGTTGGTACTTGACTGAAAATGCAGCTTGGTTTACTTTCGCCTACACCACTGTGTTTTTTTTATGAAAGTAACAAACACCTGAACGCCAGGGAAGGAATTTTCGATCTCTCTGTAGAATCTACGTCTCTTAGTAAAAATGTACGCAAGACTGCAGTAACGAACAGCTACAGTGATGCCCTTGCTGCGTTTATTCCACAGCTGCTTATAAAGTTTTTGTTAACTTTTTTTGTATAAAAATGAGTAATGGTATCAGTTTCTTCAGAAGTTGGGCTTCGAGGCCCGTTTGTATGGCAAGCGGTGAAATCCTAACAGGGGTTCTGGGGAAGAAAGCAACTTTTAATTTTTTTGATTGAAGGATAAAGGGAACATCGAAAACCTTTTTAAGTTTTGGGGAAGTTTCCTGATATAGTTTTAGGGAACTCTGAAAAATCCAAAGGGAACTCCGTTTAAATGTAAGTAGCTACCATGAAACTAGGGAACACAGACCTCAGAGGTAAAATCTCATTAGAGGTGAAATAAATTTTTCCATGTAGACCCTGGAGGGTGCGATAGGTGGGATAAAATTGTCAGCTGTACGCGTGCTTAGCTTTTTGTCCACATTTGCCAAAAAATTTTGTCCAAAAATCTTTCACCAGCAGATTGGGATGTGAGAGGATTTTTCGTGTGAAAGAAGGCTGAAATTCGTCTCAGTTCTTAGCTAAAATCCTGACTGAAAGATGGGATAATTTCTCATGTAGAAAAGCCTTAGTTTTGCATCCTAGAGCCTTGTTCTGGAAATAACTAAGAGGTGCAATTTCTGCAAATCATTAAACTTCTTATAAACTATTTCTTGTATTATATTAAATTTTGCAACTTCGTAAAGGATTCACTTTGCCGAATTAAATGACGCACTAAGCCTGTATTTGCTTGTTGGCCTTAATTAAAATCTTGTTTGCAGGATATTTATAAATCAATTTGATAATCTTATTTCTTCATTAAATATTGTAAACCTATTGTTAAAAGGTTTGACTTCTTGCGCGTCAGTTTAATCAGTATCCTTTGAATAGCTTGGTACCTCCGGAGGGAAAATCGCAGTAGCTTTATTTTTACTCAAAGAGTCTTAACATTTCCATTCATATTGATGTTCTTAGGCCTTCTTAGAGTGTCTGCCTGAAATTGTTTGGCTGCAAATAAACAAGATGACGTTTTGAATAATAAGGATTTACACTATATGCTCCAAATCCGCAAAATTGTGGGGTCAAGATTTGGCAATGGTTGTCCAGACCACTCAGGAGCGAGTCCAGACTCGAGCACCCCTCAAATTTCCAGAAATTTTGTGGGAATTTGGCAAAAAGAAAAAGCTTTTGCCTCAAGAGCCCCTCGACATTCCTCGTTAAAATAGCTGGATCCGCCCTGCTACTGATGGAATCCCAAACATCAGAGGAATGTTAGACAAAAGTAAAGCGCACCAAAATTGATCTACGACTGTAGACTCCGCAAGCAATTTATGTCCAGTATTTGTTTTTTGTAAATTTAAATCTTGTATTATAATTAGACATGTTTTCTTTCAATTATTTCTGGAACATTTTTAATAACGTGCGTTCAAGCCTGCATACTTGTTTTTAAGCTACCAAAGAATTTGACCAACTCTCTCTGCCTGCTGTTTCTTAAATAGGCCTAAAATATCTGTCGAATTTTTTATTTCCTTCATTGACATTTTGAAAATTTCACACCACGAGACTGGTTTTGATCCAGAACGAGTTCAAGTACGAAAAGTTTGATTTTTATTTGAAGGAATGAAATTAAGTTTCCTTTTTACTCAGGGATAGTTTTTTAGTTGCAGCGTAAAAGCCGGTTCAAATTAATGAATAATTAAAAACTTATTTACTTCCTGCAGCAGCCTTGTTTATAAAAAACCTGCGATATCGCGCAAATTACAGTCCAGTTTACAATATCGTCAAGTTCAAAGAAACTGCCGAAAGAGCTGTGAATGCGGTGTTGTGCTGTGAGAGAAGCATTGATATAAAAGGGGCGTTTTCCAAAGATAAGAAAATCGTTCTTGCAAATTTTAAGGCGTAGTACAAACTAAGCTTGCCTACCCTGCAATATTTATAGCCAGAACAACAAAAATTCGAACAAAAAGTGTAGCTCTTCATCGCTAGATTTTCTTTTACTTGTATGGCTGTGTGTAATTTTTCCGGATTGGTAACTTTACTTTGTAAAAGAGCTGCTCTTCGGATAGCAACGAGTTGTTACAATGAAACATGAAAATACATATTTAAAAGCTTAATAATTTACAGAAGGGAAGGGCGTTTTCCAATGATAGGAAGGTCGTTGTTTGAAACAATTCTAGGGGGCTTTTCCTCTGTCCCAAAACAATATGTCCCATATCCCAAAGCAATTTGCGTTATGGAGCGGTTGAGCGTACTTGCACTGAAGAAACATGAATCGTATATTGTCGCCAATCACAACGCCTGCGCGCAGAGTCTCCTCCGTAAAAGAAGAAAGATGTGGAGGAGCGTTGAAGCTATGTGTAGGCTACATTTTGACTGTAAACAAACAAAATACAATAATTCGACTTTGACTTTTGCTGTTAATATGTATTTCCTTTATTTCTAGTTGACCGGATTCCCCCTACAAATGTCTTACACTGATGTGCAACCAGTTCTTGATGCCGTTTACAGCACGGGGGCGCACCACTGCGAAGACCCTGACGTTGAATTTGCGCTGGCAGTCCATATCCACCCGTATCCGAACAGTGTTGTTGCTGTATGGATTTACGTTGGAAGGCTGGTGAAGAAAATGAGACTATGAGGTATTTGCATTCTCGATGCATCTAAAATCTTCAATGTTTAAACAAAGCATGGAAAACCCAGTATAGTAGACCAGATAAAATTTTATGCCAGTGTCATAGGTTATCAAATGGTTATCAAATGCGCGTGGGCAACATGCCAAATCCTTTTTTGACATGCATATAGCTCAGATGCATGAGACCACTCAAATTTCGCTAACCACGCAAGTTTGCGTTACTGCACCGACGTAACCACACAACATGTAAAGTAATGTAGGACGTAACTTATCACATACGATATTCCCTTGTTTCCCTGCCTTTCGGACAGATTTGACGTTACTTCCGAAATACACCACTTTAACGAAAATGCGCCATTATTGATTTATTCAAAATTTTGCTCAATGAAATTTTTGACTTTAAATTCAGATTCCGCGTACAAAACTTGGTCAATGTGTGAATTTTCAAATACCTATCATTAGCTATTGAATTTTTAGA
>JAYJMH010021571.1:0-19436 GCA_036873815.1 Phacellophora camtschatica
TCTTTCATTGGAAGCTGGCAGATTTAAGATTGTTTAAAATCGCTGCAAAAAAACGGATTTCAAAGGATCAAAATATTCAATTAGAATCGCGTGTGTTTATTTCTAAGGAAAATCTTTCATTGGAAGCTGGCAGATTTAAGATTGTCTGAAATCGCTGCCAAAAAATGGATTTCAAATGATCAAATCTTTCATTGAAAGCTGGCAGATTTAAGATTGTTTGAAATTCCTGCCAAAAAACGGATTTCAAATGATCAAAATATTGAATTAGAATCGCTTATGTTTAGTTCTAAGGAAAATCTTTTATTGTAAGCTGGCAGATTTAAGATGGTTTGAAATCGCTGCAAAAAATTGATTTCAAATGATCAATATATTGAATTAGAATCGCTTGTGTTTAGTTCTAAGAAAAATCTTTCATTGGAAGCTGGCAGATTTAAGATTGTTTGAAATCGCTACCAAAAAATGGATTTCAAATGATCAAAATATTCAATTAGAATCGCGTGTGTTTATTTCTAAGAAAAATCTTTCATTGAAAGCTGGTAGATTTAAGATTGTTTGAAATTCCTGCCAAAAAACGGATTTCAAATGATCAAAATATTGAATTAGAATCGCTTGTGCTTATTTTAAAGGAAAATCTTTCTTTGAAAGCTGGCAGCTTTAAGGTTGTTTGAAATTTCTGCCAAAAAATGGATTTCAAATGATCAAAATATTGAATTAGAATCGCTTGTGTTTATTTCTAACGAAAATATTTAATTGGAAGCTGTCAGATTTAAGATTGTTCGAAATCGTTGACGAGAAATGGATTTCAAAGGATCAAAATATTGAATTAGAATCGCTTCTGTTTATTTATAAGGAAAATATTTCATTGTAAGCTGGCAGATTTAAGATTGTTTGTAATCCCTGTAGAAAAACGGATTTCAAATGATCAAAATATTGAATTAGAATCGCTTGTGTTTAGTTCTAAGGAAAATCTTTTATTGGAAGCTGGCAGATTTAAGATTGTTTGAAATCGCTGCTAAAAAATGGATTTCAAATGATCAAAACATTGAATTAGAATCTCTTCTGTTTATTTCTAAGGAAAATCTTTCATTGGAAGCTGGCAGATTTAAGATGGTTTGAAATCGCTGCTAAAAAATGGATTTCAAATGATCAAAATATTGAATTAGAATCGCGTGTGTTTATTTCTAAGGAAAATCTTTCATTGTAAGCTTGCAGATTTAAGATTGTTTGCAATCCCTGCAGAAAAACGGATTTCAAATGATCAAAATATTGAATTAGAATCACTTGTGTTTAGTTCTAAGGAAAATATTTCATTGTAAGCTGGCAGATTTAAGATTGTTTAAAATCGCTGCGAAAAAATAGATTTCAGATGATCAAAATATTGAATTAGAATCGCTTCTGTTTATTTCTAAGGAAAATCTTTCATTGAAAGCTGGCATATTTAAGATTGTTTGAAATCGCTGCGAAAAAACAGATTTCAGATGATCAAAATATTGAATTAGAATCGCTTCTGTTTATTTCTAGGGAAAATCTTTCATTGAAAGCTGGCAGATTTAAGATTGTTTGAAATTTCTGCCAAAAAATGGATTTCAAATGATCAAAATATTGAATTAGAATCGCGTGTGTTTATTTCTAAGGAAAATCTTTCATTGAAAGCTGGCAGATTTAAGATTGTTTGAAATTCCTGCCAAAAAATGGATTTCAAATGATCAAAATGTTGAATTAGAATCGCTTTTGTATATTTCCAAGGAAAATCTTTCATTGTAAGCTGGCAGATTTAAGATTGTTTAAAATCGCTGCAAAAAAACGGATTTCAGATGATCAAAATATTGAATTAGAATCGCTTCTGTTTATTTCTAAGGAAAATCTTTAATTGGAAGTTGGCAGATTTAAGATTGTTTGAAATCGCTGCCAAAAAATGGATTTCAAATGATCAAAATATTCAATTAGAATCGCGTGTGTTTATTTCAAAGGAAAATCTTTCATTGGAAGCTGGCAGATTTAAGATTGTTTAAAATCGCTGCAAAAAAACGGATTTCAAAGGATCAAAATATTGAATTAGAATCGCTTGTGTTTATTTCTAAGTAAAATCTTTCATTGGAAGCTGGCAGATTTAAGATTGTTCGAAATTGTTGACGAGAAATGGATTTCAAATGATCAAAATATTGAATTAGAATCTCTTGTGTTTATTTTTAAGGAAAAGTTTTCATTGAAAGCTGGCAGATTTAAGGTAGGCCACTGGTCGAAAATTCAAAAGTTTTTGAAAAAAATGAAAATTCATGGACGCACTCAACCTCAACTTGACATCCTGAATAAAATTCGTTATGCAGTTAATATTAAACTCGTATTGGTAACACGAAAGCCACAACCAAAAGGTAAGATATTGAGAAGCTTTTCTTATCGGGGGCTACTGCCCACAAACCCCCGTTGTTTATTATTGCAGGTACGTTATTAATGAAACAAACTATAAAAGACACCAGATCCATGCCTTAAACGGGGGTTTGGGGGCGGAGCCCTCATGAAAGACGAAACAAATTGCAAATAATTACGTGCCATCTGTCAAAGGTATTTTGGTGGTTCATTCATTCATTCATTCATTCGAACGATGGTCCTGAGACCACGAATTTGTTCACGTGAAATAAAACTAACAAATTTCGGAATTCCAATGAAATCTGTTGCAAGATATATGCTAATTTGGTCACGTGCAGAAAGTAGTAAATTTCATTGGAAGCATCAAAAAATCGTTTTCAGCTTTAAATTTTCTTTCTGTTGTCGTGATGGCAAATGCTGGACATGTGAATTGTTGCTGCGATAAATGCAAGTTCGAATGGCTGGATAGCTACAAGAAAATGTGCTCAAGAACATTGTTGATGCACTTTTCCGTGATGCTGCCAGCTAAAGAGGACTCTGCCCTGACAAAAGCGCACCAGAAAACCATAAAACGATGTGCTGCTGCCAAGGTTTTCAGAATCGTGGCCAAGCAAGAAACCCAGTACGCAAATAAGAAAAAACGATTGAAAGCACTGGGTGAACACGATGATGACAAGGCAGGTAAAATGGCTAGAAGGATTTATCAAGGTTCTTGGGTTTTTGATAATTTTCGTAAGATCCAAGTGAACACTGACATGTGTCGTTTTATCGACATTAGGCGATTGTCCTTGAAGGAACTTTACCTGGCCAAGAATATGTCCTGGTGTTTGGCTAGAGACATTCAGATTGCAGATCGACAACGACGACCAGAGAAACCTGACCTCAATCCGACCAACGAGGAATTTCAAGAGCTCTTGGGGTTGATAAAAGGAAGCAGATACTACCAAAGAGCCAGGGATGACGACAAGGAAGTAACTGCTATGATGACAAGAGCTCAACCTGCTTTGCTGGGATGGAAGTGATGTTCAGGCCTTCTGGGTTTTTAAATCAAAACAACAGCTTTTTTAAAAGTTAATCAAGGCATGACTTCTCCAGCACACCTATCACTCGTGTACTCATTATTTATCACTCATGTTCTCATTATCATTCATGTTCTTATGTTTTATCATGTGTCTCAAGTTTATCAAGGCATGACTTCTCCAGCACACCTATCACTCATGTTCTCATCATCTATCACTAAAGTTCTCATTATCATTCATGTTCTTATGTTTTATCATGTGTCTCAACTTTATCAAGGCATGACTTCTCGAGCACACCTATCACTCATGTTCTCATCATCTATCACTCATGTCCTCATTATCATTCATGTTCTTATGTTTTATCATGTGTCTCTGTGTAGATGTTTGTGGCTCACATAAATAATCCCAACAATGAAATTAACAGGGTATGGGGGTAATCAAATACAATGCTATTTCACCATTACTTGAGCTTTGGAGTCGATTTTCTTATAACAGAATTTTTATATAGTTGCGTACCTTAGTGAACAAGTTTCTATATTGTAGCCAAGCTAAAAAATAGTTGTCCACATACCATTTTGATAGTCACAATATGGAGAGTGTAGTTACAGTTCTCCAATCTGAATACCTTCTATGTTTAAAATGCTAGAATCGATATATATTTTGGAAGTGGTTCTGAAAAAGTGAATTCTGAGGTTTTGTGATATTCAATATTTTTCTCTCCTTCATCTTTCCCCGTTTCTTTCTTTGCAGCGAGAGCACCATCCACATAAAAATTGCAGGCCTCCGTAGGAAGCGCAAGCAAAAATGTATCAGAGAAGGAAAAACAGATCAGAAAGGGAGCTCTCCGAAACGTGCTGTCCCATCATGTTATGGAAATGGCTTTCGACTGTTATTTAAGATTGTTTGAAATTGCTGCTGAAAAATGGATTTCAAATGATCAAAATATGGAATTAGAATCTCTTGTGTTTATTTCCAAGGAAAATCTTTCATTGAAAGCTGGAAGATTTAAGATTGTTTGAAATCGCTGACGAGAAATGGATTTCAAATGATCAAAATATTGAATTAGAACCGCTTGGGTTGGTTGAATTGTTGTAAATTTGAATCATTTGATGATATAAAATATTTGTTAAAATGTATTTCATTTGTGGGAGTGGCTTATCTTCCGGGCATGAAATTAGATGATGGACAATGGTTGAAAATATTCAATGCAGTCGAAAGATTATAGATCAGACAAACTTTGGCGCGAAAGTAAATTGTTCTGGCACGTGACGCACACAATTTCCTTTTACTTACAACGACTTAAACGACCCCAAATATTCTCCAATGCTAAAAATTGAACATGAAAACTGTTGAAATAAAACGAACAGATATAATTAAACTGTGTGATTACACGGCACACGCACACGTCCCTGAATTGATAAGCTTCCTTTCATTTTACATTTCAGACAGTCAGTCTCTTCTTTCCGTGCCTTAGTCTATTTGATTGTCATAAAGGATTCGAGGAACATAATCTGTCTGCTGTGATCACTTTAATAGACTTCAAAAAGGCAACTTTAATTCCATACATCGAGTGAAGCTGATTAACAAACTCCAAGCATGTGGCATACTCAGGCAAAGATCATAGCATAGACGGCTTAATTCGATATTATGGCAGGTGTTCTCCAGGTCCATTCGCCCCCTTTCTCTTTGTTGCTCTTCTGGAGTACGCTTCGAGGATGGCAATAAACAAGAGAAAAGAGGAGCTACGCTTTACATTGACAGCGAGGAAGAATAGCAGAGTACATCCAGTTATGGCCGGCACAGTTCAAATCTGGCAGACACTTCTAAAAGTAATTGAAGACTTTAAATACCTTGATGCATGGATCGCAGCAATTAGGCAAGACTTGAAGACCAGGAAAGCTCTTGCATGTACTCCACTACATGGCATGAAAAAGGACTAGAAGTCAGAGATGAACAACAAGCTCAAGAGACGTCTGATTGTAGAAACCATCGAGTCAATGTTGTTGTATGGGTATGAAACATGAACATTAAAAGAACAACAATAGGAAGCTATTCAGGTGGTGTTTCACAAAAAGTGCTGTGGATGGTGCTAAATGTCAGTTGGAAGGACCATATCAAAAACACAGGCCTCTATGAAGACCTCCCTATAGTGACAGACAAAATACGGGAAATAAGGATGAAACTGACCAGACATTGTGTCAGACATCCAGAGCTAGCAGCAAGCCAACATATCTTATAGAAGGAAAAGAAGGGAAAGAAAACGTGCAAAGTATGCGGAGACGCTGCAACGTGACGCTGGAGCCAGCAGTTATGCAGAACTGAATGCCCTAATGCTGGACAGGAAAGTGTGGAGAGGAGTGATCCACAAGTCTCGAGTTGGTGCTGGATGATCCGTGCCTTTTTAATTTTCCTTCCTTAACCACTTTATTTTAGTAGTCATGTACACATACGTATATTCATTTTTGTTTACTCTTCGCTTTTGATTCTTTCTTTCTGATATTGTTAAAACGAAATGTTTCTGCCCTATCCACCCTCTTCTTCATGTTACATCAGCTAGTTAGTTCAATTTACTTGCATTTTTATTTTTTGTCACAACTACTTTTAAAACATTAATTAAAGACTTGGGGCAGCAGCACTTTATCAAATAACGTCTCAATATAGGGGAGTCGGGGTAGTAAAAAGATGGGGGGAAAATGATGTGGAAAATAGTCTAAAACCCCAGAGAGAGAGAGAGAGAGAGAGTGACACTTCATTTTTATTTTTAGTTGTTTTCCAGACATGTTAATTGACAGGTATTTTAATCTGATTTGGTTTTTGTGTAAATAACACTTCGGGAATGACGAGGTGAGAGTTTGTACTGTGCCGTTGAGTACATTGAGAGTTAATCTAATAAATCTATTGGAATCGATCTGAGTCTTATAATCTGGCATGAAAATCACGAGAATGGAATCTAAACAGTCAAGTTTGTAAATACATGTGTATATATATATATATATATATATATAGCGTTGTTCATAATCGATCGGTTTTAAGGAGCCTAGGAATTCTAATATACGTGTTGAGTGTTGAGAAGTTTTTGGAGCAAGTGTTACATTCTTTATAATGCCAGTTTGGGTCTTATATCCTTTCAACATGGATGAGGTTAGATAATCTTTGAAATTGTGTTATTAGTTTTTAAGTAAAAAAGAGATTTAAAAAAGAACTCAAGGATGTTGTAGAGGTGTCTGTAAGTCTTGATCAATTTATATAAAAATTCAGGAGCGAGGAATGATACTACTCAATTCCATGCTTAATGAATATCTTTTGATGAACAAAAATAATGATACTCAGTTAGAGGCCATTGAAAAATTAGCTAGTCCTATTCAATATCCACACTATATATCAATGTGACATAAAAAATAGGGCAGAGGAGCAGGAGGAACCCCAGGCCTCTCGTCGGAGAAAGGATTGTAGAATGTCGGGGAATTTCGGTCTCGAAAAGGAATCAAACAGAATACTTTTAAGTTTTCACTGACATTGATCTTCTCATTAAAGAAATCAGTCCCATGTCAGGGAACTCCTAATCCACACAGTACTAAGATGGATTCTTCAACCCCGTTGACAGAAGTGTTAATACAGTTGACATCTGCTACCTCGGACTCTTAAGGCAAATTGAAATCTGTTCTATATGTGGGAAATAGCTGATGTTAACTGTAGATTGAATATTAAATAAACATACATATAACACTTTAGTTTTTCATTCATTTTTTTTTCATTTTTTTCATTTTGATTCATTTCTTTACATTTTGAGAATAGCCAATTCACAGAACATATGAACATGAGATAAATACCAGGAGGACAAACAAAATGTTACGCGCGCCGTTTGCTGGGCGATTCTGCAAATTCTGTTTGTTGCTAGGCAACAAGAATAGCACAAGCAGATGCCCAAAAGATTGACTTCTGTGATCATTCTTAGGCATCCAAATGGCAAAAATGAAAGTAATGTGTCTCTTCGGGTTTCAAAATGAATTGGAAACACTTCTGGAAAGCTAAAATGGCAGCACATGAAGTCGATAAGACATATGTGATTGTGAAGTGTAAAAGTATGCTAATTCAAAACAGAGGCTAAAACATTTCATTGACCATTTACACTTCATCACCTCTATCTGATCGACTTCACGAAGTAGCATTGAAAATGGAAATTCCAGAAATGTTTTTAATTCATTTCGAAATGTAAAGAAGACAATATATTTTTATTTCGTTATTTGGATGCCTTTGAAAAAATCTCAGAAGTTTAAGTCATATCTCTATATTTAAGTTAATTTTTCGGGGATCATTCAACGTTACGAGTAAATAACAGAATTTGCAGGATACCCACAGAAAACGGCACGACTTTTTTGACTCACCCGGTGTTCTGTGACGCGATTGGCTCATCTCAAAATGCAAACAAGCTCATTGGTAGATCAAGTATAAAATCCTTCTATGCTATTCGATAGCATCACCCAAGGACGATAGCTTACGCAGAGTATATATATTTATAAAATCTTCTCTTAAAACCAATGCATTGCTATGCCCCAGATTTTAACGAGAATACTGATATATACCTCAGATGTTGTGATTCTAGCTATACAGTGTCTTCCCCTGACATCAATAATGGATTAATGTACTCAAAACCTTCAAACTCTGACTGATCAATGGCTTCCAATACAGACCTACAAACAATGATTCATTATTTTATATATATATATATATACATAATAATAGAAATTTGTTCTACTAAAGAAAGCCTCATTGTTTATCAAATCAATCTATTGTCCTTCTATTGATCTACTAAAGATTGTTCTATTATTGTTCAACTGAAGAAAGCCTCATTGTTTTTCAAATCATTCTATTGTCCTTCTATTGTTTTACTAAAGATCGTTCTATTATTGTTCTACTAAAGAAAACCTCATTGTTTATCAAATCATTCTATTGTCCTTCTATTGTTCTACTAAAGATTGTTCTATTATTGTTCTACTGAAGAAAGCCTCATTGTTTATCAAATCATTCTATTGTCCTTTTATGGTTCTACTAAAGATTGTTCTATTATTGTTCAACTGAAGAAAGCCTCATTGTTTATCAAATAATTATATTGTCCTTCTATTGTTCTACTAAAGATCGTTCTATTATTGTTCTACTAAAGAAAGCCTGATTGTTAATTAAATCATTCTATTGTCCTTCTATGGTTCTACTAAAGATTGTTCTATTATTGTTCTATTGAAGAAAGCCTCATTGTTTATCAAATCATTCTATTGTCCTTCTAAAGATTGTTCTATTATTGTTCTACTAAAGAAAGCCTCATTATTTGTCAAATCATTCTATTGTCCCTCTATTGTTCTCTTAAAGACTTTGAGTCTCAGTTTCTTAATTTGCAGTTTTATGATAGCGGGGATCTACTGTAACACCAACACACAGAAATAGAAAAATTGCATACAGCAAGCCACCTCCCTAATTAAGAAACCACTTATCAGAAACTTTTAGGCTCTATTTATAAAAAAAACCAAAGGGAAACAATAGAAACTATTTTGAGGCAATAGGGTTAAATCTGAAAAACCAGTTTCTTAAATGCTTGACGGTACTGTATAAATTATGCAATGAATTCCACAATATACTAAAATCTCCAACAGGAACGTTAAAGATATCAAGGGAGAAATTTCTTAAATAATCAAACGATGCACTAGATTTGTCCAAAAATACAAGTGATGTCTATTTCAAGAAATTACCCCCTGAAAATGCAGTATGCCATAATGATTGTACAACATTAATGTACAATCATAATCACAGTCAATTAACATAATGAAAATACACCAGATTAAAAAATTGCAGGGGGTAAAAATATGCTAGCATGCACAAAAAAGATTTCTTTTACGCTTTGAATTAAAATGCTATAAATTAAATTTACTCCTCCTTTCTACAGTTCATTGATCAAATGATTTGCTTAAGAGAGTCCAATTACTTTCAGGTGATAATGATACGTAATGATAGATAGTGATAAGTAAAGATAGATACGTCTTTATATCATAAAAAAGGGATATGTAATAAAAAATGAAAAACTTACGGATCGTCTGGAGTAAGTATGACAGGCTCTGTGGTAAATTGCTGATCAAAATTTGCCAGAATATCATGTTCTTCGTTGACACTAGGTTTGAAAGGTGGCGTTATTTGTCTTTTTTCCAGCTGCAACAAAAAGAACTTTGCATAAAAACTATTGCTGAGTAGCCTCGTAACCAAGATCTGCTTCCCTCCAAATCACATTATGACACACTTTCCGGTAGATACTACTGTATATCATGGTGTATATAAGGAAAACACCATCCCTAGATATACGACAAATAACAGTTCGTTCTTAAAAAGTCATTCTGAAATGTCTGAAATGTATATTTTAAGAACGAATAATATTTGTCATACATCTGGAGATGGTGTGGGTCCACATCTCCACTACAATTTGGAATCGATTACAGATTCCTGCCCGTTTTCTGTCAATATTCTTGCGTAATTTATTTCCATTCTAACTGTGAAATGTTCGCAAATAAGTTAAATTTCTACTACTTTGCATAGACTTATTGCGTAATCTCAGACCTGTTTACAAGCAGAAAGGATTATACTAACATTGGCAGTTTACAGTTTAATAGATATAGTTGGTTGATTGATAATTTAACACATACCGCTTCCCAGTTGATCGTTCTGAAGAATAAATGAGCTATGATATCAGCAAATCCGGTTTGCAAATGACAGCCAAGTCTTTCTTTTGGGTTTTTGTTTAAAAACCCCTTGAGACATGACGATGCCCTCACCGATAAAGATCTTGGAATTCTGATAGGCTTTTCGAGAATTACTGAAAACAGACATACGTTAAATGAAATAATGTGTTATTATTTTTAGTTAATGCCGGGTGGCCCAGAAAAATGTCCTGACCTTTGAAAAATCACGAAAATTCGAGTGTGTTACCAATCAAACTCATTCTTATGTTTCCATGTACAAGAAGAGCTAAATCAATTGTTGCAATGTCAAAACTTTCACCAGCGCATTAAAAACACTGTAATTTTTCCGTTTTAAAAGCGTTATGTTATTATGAGAAATTTAAAATAAATCACGTTACTACGAAATGATATAAATACGATGCAAAAAATATCATTGCTGCAGAAAACGCTTTAAAAGCTATTTTATTTTATATATAAATTACAAAGGTTCACATAGCTCAAAATTAGGTTTCTCAAGTCGAAATTACTTCACCATTCGCCAACGTCACCAAAGTAAAGGCAGCTTCTAAAATTAATTTGGTTTTTCTCATGTTAGCAGAGAAACTAAGTTTTGCAATTGACAACAAAATCAAATTTTGGTTATTTTTCATACTTCGGGACATTTTTTAGGCCAAACCGTAAATAAAACCTAAAGCGGAAATATCAATGAAAAAGCATAAAAAAAATCTGTAGTTCATCAAGACCAACCATTATTTCCACTTAACGGGAAATTCTAATGTATGAAATTTGCATGTGTATTCTTCCTGACAAATTTTGACCGGATAATCCGGTAATCCGGATCTCTATTTTGACCGGATAATCCGGATCTCTATTTTGACCGGATAATCCGGATCTCTATTTTGACCGGATAATCCGGTGCCGGCCGGATCTAAAAACATAGATCAGGTACGCCCCTATTACAAATAGATTTTGAATATTTTCAAAACTCAACAACAAACATCAACCCCAAAGCTCACCTTGAAATAAATAATCTTCAGTGTTTTGATCCTGATTATCTGCTGTGCCAACAATGTCGAAGGGTGATCTGCCCGCCAGCATTTCATATAATAGGACACCAAGTGCCCACCAATCCACACTCGAGCCTAAAAAATTTAGTAAATTTTCCAAACCATTCAGAAAACGATACACAGTTGACAGCTGTCAGCCACTTTACAATATATATTTAAAAATGGGCTTTAGATATTCGTAATATAGACCACTTTCAATATTTACATTTTCTGACAGGCAAATGAGATTCTTTTGCGATGCAAAACAATGTGACAATAAAAAATTCACACCTTTTCATAATTAATTGAATGCTATATATTGTTTACAAAACAAAGGATGCCTGGCTGGTTTGCTAGTCCAAAAATGCAAACATTGAAGTGATCTGTAGACAACAGTAAACTGCTGTAACAGAAATGAATATGGATTCTCGTATAATAGGATGCAAAAGAATATTTCTTTTTTAAAAGCACCATTTTTAAAAGCAATTTTCAGCTGGTAAAATGTGACATTTTATGTTTTGTATCAATAGACCATATGGCTCATCCAGGAAGTTAAAAATCAAATAAATAAGTTCTGACAAAACCGCTGAAAATTGACACGGTTCCTTATGAATTGTAAACACGGTTCATGATGGGCTACACTGCACTGTTCGTAGTTCACCCAGCCAGATCATCTTTTAATGAACAGACAAATTCTATGTATTTTTTATAATCAGGGGCCAGGGGGTAGCATAAGCAAAACAATCAGTCGAAAAATAATAAAGTCATCACATTGAATCTCATCAACAGTTCTGAAGTAAAAGATGAATTCAGTGCGCTTTCACACCCTGACAAAATTTGAAGACGTTTATCAATCAACAATATAACTCTTCAAGGGTTTAAAAAAACATCAACACTATAGACTATTATATATATAGACTATAATTAAAAAAAAATAAAAATAAAAATGTTTACCATAATCTTCTCCCCTCAGAATTTCCGGAGCAATATAATTTGGTGTTCCACAAAACGTACTTGTAACCATTCCAGGCTCTAAACCTTCCTGAAATGAAGAATTATTCAGGAATTAAACAAAGGACTTCATAAAAATGGACTAATCCCAACAAACATACAAACCACAAAAGATAACAGGGGGATTTTGCAAAACAAAAGATTGCGGTTTTAAACATGACCATGCGATTTGTCATTGTGAAGAATCAGCACAGCCAAGCTATCATAATTAACGAAATCATAACGTTTTCTTTGTCTTTGTTAATTTTGATTTGATTGAGTGCACCCAGAGCGTGAAATCCATTCTTCCAAATCGCAAATCGCATTGTCATGTTTGAAACCGCATTCTTTTCAGATTAGAAACTCGTCCCTGGGAATATTAAAAAATAAATACACAAAGTACTTTTTAGAGTTTTCAATGGCTCTGTGTGAGCCTCACAGACACTTAAGACGTAAAAACCCCCATTTTAAATTTAAAAAGAAATTATGACCTAATTAGGTATAAACTATTTGCTGAAAGATGATCTTCCTAAAGCCTGGCTCCCATATAATCTAAAGAGTGCCGCAGACGGTCTGCGACGATCTGCGACGATCTGCGACACCTTCCCGGTGAAAGTGTTTCCATATAATCATAAGGGATCACAGACGATCTGCGATGAGCCGGGGACAATCTGTGATATATATTTCCCATCATGCAATTTCTTTGTTAACAAAGGTGTGTCTTTGTTAACAAAGGCGTGTCTGCGATCGTCGCAGATCGTCTGCGATCCATGTTTCCATATGATCGGGAAGGTACCGCAAGAGAAAAAAAGTTAAACACGCTCAACTTTTTCTCAAGGATCGCAGACGGTCTGCGACCGTCGCAGGCACCTTAAAATTTATGTTTCCATTAAAATTTGTAGAGTGCCGGCGATCGATCGCAGACCGTCGCAGGTCGTCGCAGACCATCTGCAGCACTCTTAAGATTATATTGGAACCAGGCTTAAAAGATCGAAAAGACCTTGATTCCACAATAATCCCCTTAGAGGTATGTCGTGAACAATAAAATAAAAATAAATAATAATCCTAAATGAATTAATGATTGTGATAAAGTATAGATATATCGTTTTTAATGGATATTTATTGTAGATAGAAACACTGTCTTATTTGTTTTTTCGCATGAAACTATTTTTGATTTTATGTTTAAAAGTAATTATATTGTTTGCGGATTATATTGAATCCATTGCCTTTGTTAGGAGCGTAATCGTACGAATCTGATACATGACCCACCGGAACCTTGTCTTGAAACTACGTTTGTGTTATTTTCATGGCGAAAATTAGCTGAGGTAACCAGCACGAGAAGACAAGCTGCAGTAGTGTAACTGATATGCCAAAGTCCACGACACAAAAATTGAAATCAACAAAACCAATCCAGCGTAGTTTTACTTTAATCTTTCATGAAACCTTGTACTCACTAATTCATTTACATTTTGATATGTGATGTTCAAAACTGTTTAAAGCCTCTTATTTGGTGTTCACACTAAACATGATGGCTCTGTATTCATGTAAACTATGTTTTTATATTGTATTAATGTAAACACGAACCAAACTACAATTTGATTGGTTTTCAGGTGAAAACTATGTAACTAAATGTGAATGCCTAAGAATGCCTGTATTTATTAGAAATGCAAGTATGAATAAAAGTCAATTGAAGCTAAACAACCTTCATGCCTGGAATTATTTCTAAAGTAAAAAGTTTAACTCGTACTGCGGTAAAATGTTCCAAATAAATTAAAATGTTTGCATGTGCTTGTGTTTTCTAAACATGTTTTGAGTTGTTTATCGATGGACAATACAGCCATTTTAAGACTTGTTTAATCTAATGTAAAAAGCAAGTCTGTATATAACCCAACAGGACTATTTTAGATATAATGTATTCAAATCTATTAATAAACTAAATAGGTTAAAATCATAATACCTTCCACTTTTCTTCAGGTTTTACCAAAGGAATGAAAATCCCATCAAAGAGATGAGAGAAAGGTCCATGGCCTGAAGGAAAAATATAACTTTTGTTAAAAATTATTACACCAAAAATGAAATCCATTTCATTTCGAACAATAGTGTTGCATAATAATTGAGATTCAATTTCAAAATATAGCATTACATTATAGGAATTTGGATGCCAAACTAGCAAATGGCAGATAATATCTTATTAATTAAATCATTTTATTGTCTTCTCTTTTTTTCTTGTTTCTATCTGTTGTTTGCCTTTTACAGTTTACTTGCTCAGCCGTAAGTAAATTACAAAACAAGAGAAACAAAATTACAATAAAAAGACAACAAAATTATTCAAATAATGTAGGAGTAAAATATTTGTAACTATTATTTTTGTGTCTAAATTCCCATGGTTACATGTAAAAAGGATACAAATTCCCATCCATGATTAGAGTATGTGTCAAAGGCCAAAAACATAAACATTAAAATAAAATGAATATAATACCTAGATCATGACATAAGCCAGCAATTTTGACACAAAGTAAGTCTTTATTTGAAATGTTCAACTCGGGTTGCTTCCTCAACAGAGTTTTGCATAACTTTCCAGCCAAGTAACACACTCTAAAAATTAAAAAATAGTCTTCTAATGTGTAAAAATAATATTTCTACTTTAGAAATAATCACAAAATGTAATGACAAAACAAACAATAAAGTAGCAATTATAAATGACAAACAAAGTTTAATCAGCCCCTAAGCCAATATTTCGCAGTGGAAAACAAGGCTTCTTTGCAGGAAGATTTTCAAGATTTTTTTTCAAAATTATTGAGAGCAAAAATCTTTCTGCCCTTTCTAGGAGAACTAAAAAATTGGTAACTTGAAGCAAATAAAACCATTAAGATTAAAGCTTTCTTTGTTTACAATTAATTTTAAGCACAAAAAATACAAATTAACATTATATATTATTTTATTCTCCATGATAGGCAATCCCATCCATAGCAATTCAAAACTAAAAATGAACCTCTAAAATGTTAAATGAAAATAATGAAAGAAACAGCATGCTGTAGAGAAAGGCATGGACAGCCAATTTTCTTCTGCCACACCAATTAGATTCTTGAAAAAATTGGCAAACACAGCATTTTTATTATGTCTTACAGAAGCCTGGAAAACCAACCATCATGGAAGGAATTTTCTTTTCAGTATTAAAGAATATACAGTAATAACTACCAAACAATGCTGAATTGTTCTATTGATTTCTCAGGAAGGAAAGTATTTCATAAAGTTATCAAATTACTGATATTCTTTCATTTGGTTAGCTTCTCAAAGTCAGTTACATACATTACCAAGATGTGAATCATAAATAACAGAAAATCCCTTGACAATTTTCCAGTTCACAAGTGTGTTCTGCTCAAATCAATTACTCAGAGCTGGCATGCCTCCCCCTCATAGACGTTTTTCAACAAATTTCAAAGAATCAGAAAATCGACCTCTGAGGGTGGATATAAATAGCTTCAGGTATGTTTAAAAACAAGCATATTTGTTCATGAAAATAACTTACCAAATGTTCATGAAATGTTCATATTTGTTCATGAAATGATAACTTACCCAATGGAGTGCTCAAATCGATTATGTGATGCTCCAGGAAATACATAATAACAACCACCTAATGATAAAGATATGCAATGACAAATTGCCTTTTTTATTAATTTATGAATAGTAGTGATTTCTTTAATGCCTGTTTGTGTGGAAGAAAGTACTGGAACTTTTACATTCTGATAATTTACTGTCAATTGTTGCTTCAATTACAGTTGATGATGATGACTAGATTAGATTGTTGCTTCAATTACAGTTGACTTTGCCTGAGCGCTCAAGACAAAGTCTTCTTGAAGACCCTAAGTCAATTAAAATGTAATGGTCCCAAAAGATTAAACTTGTGCGAAGTTGGCTGTATTATCATTTGTATTTATTAAAATTATCATTATAATAAACAATAGGCCTATGTAAACAACTGCAAATTAAATATATATTTAAAATTTCATTAAACTGATATAGAGTAACACACATACACACCCAGTTGCTTGATATCTCTGAGTCTTTGAAACTGTGGTGTGTCAACAATCCTTGTGCAAAGTGGGTCCAATTCTATGTGACCATGGATAGGGTCATTGAAAACCTGACGAAAAATGTATAGCCATATTTCAAGTTACAATGTGGACAATGATCATATCCTTGATTGCCTTGAATTGAAAAACAGGAAACACTGGTAGTGTGGATGGCTGGTGGTAACATTTTTAGTTCAGTTTAATTCTTTAGATTCTCTACATACAATTACAATCCAATAAGCTTTAATATCAGTCATCAGACAGGTGTCAGACATACAAAATAATGGAAATAATGATACAAAAATAAATTGAATTTAAGCAGAAATTAATATAAAATAAGGCCTATCTAGTTCTAGTACATATTTAATTATTCAAAATTAAGATAAGAGTTATTCCTGAATAAACACCCCAAAACGCATTTCCATCATTTTTGCCAAAAAAAGTAGTTAGCCTAAAATAAGTAAATGTAATGTAACCTTGAAAGATTCCTGTTGATTGTTGACACAATTCGAACTATTTGTTGAAGTATTTTCCCTTCCCACGTTGTGATCTTCTAAAGATTTTGCAGTTTTATTTTTTGTAGAGCAATTTAACGCATCCTCTGCAGGCGGAAGAACACTGGCAAACTTCCTTTTTCGACCTTCGTTCATTTTTGATATGATCTCCATGAAAGTTTCGCGCCTTTCTCTGCTGAGCTTTCGCAATATCCCTTTACCACAAATTTTTGCAGCCTCGTTATCAAGAAACTACGTGATTGGTTGCAAATAAATATATTAATAGGCCTATGAATATTCAAAAATTTCACGAAATGGCGTTTAATTTTCACGAATATGCTGCATCATTTCCAATTTGGCTAAAACTTGATTTTTCGAATGCAAGATGCAAGGCAATCTGTATCTGCCAAATTTTTTTGAAATTGTCAGAAAGAACCAAACGCCTGAGTAATTAAATAATATGTAGCCTGCGCGCAGACCCTATTTGAGTCTGCACGCAGGCTAGATAATATGCGGCAATCAGTAGTGACAAAATCGTGGTAACAAATTCACAGAAGCGCTACATTACATGTATTACCGGACGGGATGTGCCAAAAAAATGGAACATCTTTGACGGGCTACCGAAAATCGTGTACTGCACGAATTACAATGATATACTCACGTCAAAAAGATTAAAAACTTAAAACTCAAAAACATTGAAAAGCATTGATATCGTCATTGAGGATTGAGATCAAATATTTACTTCATAATATGCCTATTTTGAAAGGAAAGAAAAGCCTTCATTCAAACAGCGAAAAATGATGCGCGAAAACTGAAAACGCATGAAAACTGAAAGAGTCTTTGGCCGTCTTTGATTCGCGGACATCAATGCTTTTCAGTGTTTTTGCGATTATTAGAGATCGAAAATTTTTTGAAAATCGTTTATAACTGAAGCGAAGAACAAGCGTCGATAAAAACCGCCAAAAATCGTGTTTAACTAGTTTAGTCCTTTCGAAGTGAATATCAACTTTAATGAAAATTTGAACTTGACTAAAAATTACATGTTACATCGTTAGCTCAGTATGATAAAAGTTAGAGTAAAATAAAGATAATGTTTATGTTTTATGGCTCACCCGGTAACATGAGATAGTCTAGTACAGTAAATACCCATCTTTCGACCTCGGGCTATTGTACTCCGATAATTAGCCTATTGTTTCCCATTGTTCCGTTCAAAACTCAAAGTTTCTTGAAGGTGGAACAATACTGTATAAAGTAGAGTCTTGCAACTAAGAAACTAGTTTTGCAGTTTCAGCCCCACTGTTTCGAAAAAAATTAAACAGCTTTTTTCCTATTGTTATTTTGAGAAAAGGAGACGTGAGACGTGAGATCCGGCCTTCCTGTACAAACCTATACAATTTTGATCTTGTGTTGTTTATTTTATTTTGTTGTGTTTTTGATCTTGTGTGGGGTGGTTTCGCCCATGTAAACAGACCCTAAAAGTTTCTTATAAGTTTTGACCATGCAGAATCAGAAATTAACAAAATCTAAGATAGCATAAGATAACATAACACTTTTAACCCTTTCACCCCGAGAACGCCATACGGCCTATTGACAAACAACATAAAACATCGTATTTACAGGGGGGGGTAAAAACGTCACATGTTAAATGGACTAAATTCGGGTAGAACTTTGCATTAAATTCCGATATTTCAACAAAAGTTTGTTATAAATTAAGTTGGTTTGCATTTCTTATCCTCTGCAAAATAAAACTTGGATATGATTGCCTGTTTAGCAATCCGGGTAAAATAAATCCTTTTCCGAGAAAATAAATAAGACCTTTCCCCCTCCTCCGCAGTGATTAAGTAAAGTCTGTACGCAGGCTAATAAATCCGGGCTTGAAAGGGTTAACATTTACAAATTCTAATTTATAATATTAAGATAATATCAATATTATATTAATAATATTAATATAATATGTAATATTTAGTTATTACATTTGTAAGTCATCCGCAAAATGCCAAAAATTTCACAAGTAAAACAAAGAAGTTCTTTCAAAAGCAACGACAACAACATAAATAGTTAGAAAATAGATAACTTTTTGATTTGTCATCTGCATCTGCCACAACATTAATGATGATTTAAACCAGAACACAATCCCACAAGACTTAAATGCCAGACTCAATACTTAGAGCGATCAGTGCGAATTCAATTTGCGATCCGCAGCACCAAACAAATCTGTAGTTAAAAGGAGGCAATGGTACAACATTAAAGGTTTTAAAATCTTCAAGTCAATATCAAATAAGCTTGCCATTTCTATACGTTCTCCAACAAATTACAATTTCGATAAGCAAAATAATGACTAGGTGGAGAGCTTGTGAATATGATGAATATGTGACTGAGGCAAAAAGAATATGTGACTGTTTCCCTAGTTGTCAAGTTAAATAAAATACATTAGGCCAAAAACAGATGGGGTCAGACCCAAAAATATACAGAATACTATAAATGTATATCCACTACAATATAACTTCATATTGGGGTAAATTGCTTATGTTGAGAAAAATGAGATGTGTTACTAAATTTCTGAATGACTGAAATTTTATTGATTTTAAAATTAATGACTCAAATTGTTTTTTTTTTTTTTTTATATTCTTTCTTTACAGTTGGAAATAGTGTAGTAGCTATATTACAATAATATTGTAGCTAATTCATACCAACTAGGATATACATATATAAAGCATAAAGAAAATAG